>JAPKLW010001947.1:55315-101019 GCA_026898455.1 Plectranthus barbatus | reverse complement strand
TTTTGGAGCAAAATTGTGGCTAAGGACGAAGTCAATCCCGTTCGGGACAGAAAAAGGAAGAAAAAGACAAACCACGAAGTCCGTCCCGCTCGGGACCCATGCTCGGGAGGCTTCATTGCGTTCGAAACTCAGAATTTCGGCATGATTTGAGGAGAGGAAGAATGGGGAGCCGTAGCCCATCCCGTTCGGGACCGAGCTGTCCCGTTCGGGACCAGTCAGGAATTTCCAGCAAGATTTTTCTTCCATCCCGCTCGGGATGGAAGTTTTCAAAGGGAGATCCCGTTCGGGATCGAATTGCTGGGGCTGTGGATTTCTCAAATATAAAAGGCCAAGGGGTGTCACAAAATAAGGGTTCGACTCTTAAAAACCCTAGAGAGAAAAAGGCATGAAAGGGAAGCGAAATTCACGTCTCAAGGCTGGGAATCGAAGGTGGAAGGAAGTCTTGGAAGCTAGAATTGAAGATTCATCTTAAAAACACTAAGCTTTCTTGTTTTCTCTTTCTAATCTATGATTCAATTTGGGATTTTGATGTTTTTCATTGTATTCATGAGTAGCTAAACTCATTGTTGAGGATTTGGATGTGATTGGGATTGATTTGAATATTGTTTGGATTTGAGTAATTGATGTTTTCAAGGGTTTGATTATTATTGTGGATTTGAATTTGTATTCCTTTCATGCTTGATCACCATGTGTTGGAAAGTATGCCTCAATGAACTAACTTGATAAGTTTGTTAATTAGGTGTTGTTTCACTTAGAAGATAGGTGAATTGGCATCTAGGTTATTAAATTATTGAGCTTCTGGGAGTTAATCGAGATTAATATACCTAGACTTAGGTTGAGATCGAGATTAATCTACGGTTGTTGTACCGGTACTAAGGGTAATAACGAGAGTTAGGTGAATTGACCCAAATTATTTACTGAAATTGGTTCGTAAAGTTAGCAAGTCCAAACATATTCGTAATCTACCCTAATCCATCCTATGTCCTCAACTATTCTCTCTTTGGTAATCTTAAGTCAGTATTTGGTATTTTATTTAATTGTTACATTAATCTTTAGAATTTTAGGTAATTTATAATCGATCATTCAAAGTCATTTTATCGCGTCTAGATATTAAGTTCCATAATCAATACCTTTTACTTAAACAACGGGCGAATTGAGTCTTCGTGTTCGATAATTTTTACTTGATAAAAATACTGCATCAATACTATACTGTAAGAACACAATATCCTAAGTACACACCACATAGGAGGAACACCTATGTAAGGCCTGAGTCCAATCAATTTCCTTTCAAAAGGACTAGGAAGGCTAAGCAAAATACTCCACCTCGTTCTAATTATGCAAAGTTTGCTTATCCAACGAAGGTCGAGAAAGTTGTTAAGGGTGATACCAAGAAGAAAATCTTGAAAATCACCAAGATGTGGGTACCAAAAGGAACCATGATCCACGCTAATCCTGCAGGACCTGATGCTAAGCGGGTATCTAAACAAAACTGTTAATTTTTGCAGGAATAGGATCCAAGAGCGAAGACATCAGGAATGTCAAATGAATGGATCCTAGATAGTGGCTGCTCAGGACACGTGATGGGGCGAGAAGAGTTATTCTCAGAACTTCAACGAATCTATGGCCCCACAGTCATGTTTCGTGACAATAGCAAAGGTCGAGTGATTGGAAGAGGATGCATCGAGCAAGATGGAATGAGAATCATCAACATTGCAGTCAAGTGCTAAGAAGAATGATTGCTAATGTGTTAGCAATCATACGCTGAAAGAAGAGACTGCTAGGAGTATTTGCTCAGCAGTCAGCAGTAAAGAAATATCAGAATGCTGAAGGAGTCGGCATTCACTATTTGCTCAGGGGATTGCTAGAAGCCATAGTAATCAGGAAGTAAGATATCAAGTGATAGCAAAATGCTGAAGGAGTCAGCATTCCCTAGTACTTAGCAGATTGCTAGAAGAGCTCAGCAATCAAAAGGCTTAGCAGAGTATTCCCAGCATTCTCTGATAGAATGCTAAGCAAGGAGATACTTAGCAAATACTTGCTTTATACTACCGTTCTGACAGAAGGTACAACCAAAGGACGAATAGCCGTCCCGAAGTAGGTAAAAAGGCATTGTACATGCCGGAAAGGACAAAAAAGCAAGTAGCTCTTTTAGACAAGGAAGACCGTTGTGTCTAACGGGTCTGGAGATTCAAAGTTTGAATCTCCAGATATAAAAGAGAAGTCCAAACAAGAGAGAGACCCCCCCTTCATGACTACGACTAACACTTGCTCATACGAGAGAAAGCCTTACAAACGAACAAAAGTAAAAAGAGAGTAGTCAGTTGAGAGCTCCTTAAAGAGAAGAATTCAAAGCTCTCAACAACTGTAGTGTCCCCCTCATTGAATAACTGACACTACATTGAAGAGATTCCTTGACTTTGCTCAAGAATCTAATCATTGGGATAGCTTCCATCCTAGGAAGCATCCAGCAGTCACATCTCTGAAAAGAGATTGACTCCCACGGGTTGTTTCCAAAACCCAGAAAGTACGGAAGGAACTATAAAGCTTCCATTGCAGTAAAGGCAAGTTTTATGAAGGTGCGCCCTTAACTTAGCCGTAGCTGCCGACTAGAAGATCTAAGTAACGGAGCATAGCTTTGTAGTGGCCGGCTCGAAAGCTCACCGCCTGCTACAGGAGATAGGAGATTCCTTGTACTTTAACATATCTTTTTAGTGAAATTCTCAGTGTTCGACTGAGGAGTGGACGTAGATCTTTAAGGATTGAACCACTATAAACCTTGTGTTCTTACTGTTTTATTGTTTCTACTGTTTGTTGCTTTAAAACCTAGCAACCTCAAGTTGCTAGGGTATATCTCTGAAAATATCTAACACCTACCTCGACCTAAGTATTTTAAAAGAAACTAAGTGCAAGTTACTTTAACATTCCGCTGCATTTGCTATGTAGCTTTCAGTTGCTTATCACGACTCTGATCAGGGACCAACAAGGCAGATCAGGTATGTAACAACTTTACTTGGGATGGAAACATGAATCACAAATTGAGAGATTTAAAGCATGGAAATAGTTGAAATAGAACATTCATCAAATCCCAAGTAGGGAAAAAGTAGGTACGCCTTCTCGTGAGGGATCGAATTCCCTAAGTCACATTATAAGCAGGGCTAGTTACGTCACATTGTTTAACAAACAAAAGAAAGAGTTATGTCACAACGGGATTTAACAGGGAAGTGTGTATGTGAAGATACTCACTTCCTCCTATAATTATTACAAAATAGAATGTCTTCAAGCTCAGCCAGCAAACTTGTTTCGTCATCATCACCGTCAACCTGCACATTTTAGAAATAATGTACATGTCTGAGTAAACGAAGATACCAAGTGGCACATGCCCGAAAATAGATATATGTAAATAATTTGTTACGCCTTTCAAGGGATCGCTCATGGGGTTTTAATTGTTCACAAAATCCTCCCATGGTACGAAAACTATTGGTCCCCGATCAGAGTGTTTATATATATGCATCAGAAGTATTAATACGATTTTGCACTTATCTTGCTGGGTCTTGACTTAGAAAACGTTTATCAAATATGTTTTAGCTCTAATATTCATTAGATCAATTGCACTTTATACTACAACACTTGATGTGTTGAGTTTTAATTGTACGCACACGCAACATAACAAAATAAATTAATAAGGACACAAGTATTTATAGTGGTTCGAAACAACTATTCTACATCCACTCTTCAGTCCTCCGACTGAAAATTCACTAAAAGATTAAATACAAGGTCAGACCTGATCTCTAACGTTGAGCAGCTCCTCCGTCTGGTCAGCGCGCACCTTCAAGGACCTCGGTCTTCAATCGTCACCTTGTCGGTCCGTAGAGTAAGGACAAATCTCCCTTCTCTTTGGACGTTGACTGTTGGGAGTTTTATAGTTCTTCCCAAAACATATCCTTGTGTTGGCGATGCCCGTAAGAATCACGCTGGCACAACAACATAACTGCTAGATTCTATTCCAGAATAGAAAGAATCCCAAAAATAACCTTAGAAGTTAAACTTCACAGGTCTCAAGCTTCAGGTATGATAGCTTGTGAAAAAGCTTTCAATCACATACTAGCTCGAATGAGTTTGCGTAATATAGAGAGTGATTTGATCTTCTCTTGTTATCTCTGTGAGTAGAAATTCGGAACCTTTGAATCAATTTAGGATGACACCTATTTATAGGTGAAGATTCAAACGGTTGTTTGAATCTTATCCGTTAGACTCAAAGGCATTGCTCGCCTATCTGTGTTATTCATTTTTCTGCAGTGGACAGTGACTCTTCAAGTCTCCTCGTCTCTGATTGGCGTAGCTTCTATCTGTGGTCGTCTTTGTCAGAATGGATCTTTTTGTTTAAACTTGAAACCACTGTTATGTCTAATGATTGTTCTATTCTCTGATTCGTCAGGTTTTCTTGTGATCTGGATCCTTCTAATTTATGACTCGTATGCTTTTCTTGATTGTTGTTGAGCATTTGTTGGCGGTTAGCATACGGTTGGCATCTCAGCAGTCTTCGCTAAGATTTCAAATTATGCTGGAGTTACTTCTTCAGCATTCTTGAGTGCGTTCAGCATTTCTCCGCATTTTCTTGCCTTTACTGGCTTCTTCAGCGATCCTCAGCAATCATCAAGTCTGCTGATTCCCTCAGCATTCTTGATTCTTCTTTTCTAGTTCTATGACAACTTGAGTATATATGGCCTATACAAGACTTTTACATTTGACTCGATACTAGGTTGCTAGGAACTAGATCGGCTTGAGCTTTGATGCACCAAAACATGATTGCACAAACATTGACAACCAAGGGGTTTAATATATCTAACAATATTCCTAACAAAAACAATTTTAGTATGAGTGCGCGCACATTTCATAAGTTATACTCCCTCTGTCCCGCAGGTGTAGTCCCATTTTCCATTTTTGTTTGTTCCATAAAATAGTTCCATTTTCCTAAAATGGTTAACTTTTTCACACTCACCAATAAAATATTAATTCCACTACACTCACAAACATTGGTAACTATGCCCGAGAGAAATGGGACTACTCCTGTGGGACGGAGGGAGTACTATTGTTCATAAAGGTGATCCGGGAGGTGGCCACCTACACAGGTCACGATGCTTGAATCAAGTAGGACATGACCCTATCGAGATAGCATCTTAGTGTACTAATCACTGGCATCTCTTTCAATACTTAGATACAATCGTTAAAGTTAACATTATGCCCAAAGCGTTAATGCTCTTCCTAAGTGGTACTCTCCCAACTTAGAGGTCAGATAGTTAACACAACCATTTAGGACATGACAAATTTCTCATTCAAAACAAATCAGGCTTGCATTTCACATATGGAGCTCGTGGCTCAAAAATGAAAAAAGTTTGTGTTATAGATTTTTATAAGGAAGCCCACCTTAATAGAGTTGGTGGTTGTCGAGGTTTCTGGTTCGGACTATGCTCCGCCATTACCTTGAAATAGTAAGATTCATATAAATATAACTTGCAGAAAGAAAAGGACATAAATCGCAATCTATGGAAATACGAATAATCTTGTTTAAAGTTAACAGATTGAGATCTCAAGATATATGAGCCGTTAGATATCCGAGCTGATGAGAAAGGAAAATTATTCTTGAAATAAAATCTTGAGAAAAGAATAATGTCATTTATCAAGGATGAGCACAATGCTTCAAAAGGGTAATATTATTCTTGTACTTAGGGACTTGAAATGCCAAATGTGTATAAAAAGCTTGGAAATTTATTTAATCAATCCCAAAACGAGATGATCGATTAGAATAAACACAGTTGATCAATGATTTAATTTGTTTTAGTGACGCAACTTATATTGAAGCAAGTTAGGCTCATCAAAAGAAGGAATGAGCTCGAAGAGAAAATGAATCAACACTTGAGCTCTGTGTTGATCAACATGGAGGAAGTTGATCGACATAAGACATGCATGTCGGTCGATAGAACGGAGGCTCGCTCGACTCAGAATGAAGGCGGTGTCGATCATTGAAGGGACACACTAACTGGTCTATGTAGCCGGCATCGATTGACATGGAGGATGTCGGTTGACATCGTTGTTGATCGGGTTGATTACTTGGAAGGCTCGTGCATCAATCGACACAGGCTAGCATTAACCGAAACAGAAGCTTCACCTTCTGTGCAAGTTTTTTGGATCGCTCGTTTCGAGTTCTCCTGGCTTGGTTATCTGGTCTAAACATTATTCTAATATGATACGAAGTTTTTTATGATCAAAGGTCTTAATAACATGTTTTTTTCAAAGATCACCCAAGTTCTCCATAAGCATTTCTAGAGTAACATGTTCTAAAGAGAGAAATAGATCTCCATATTTCTCGTGCTTCAAATAATATACATATGCCTTGTCTATTGCACATGCTCTTTCTTTCATTTCTTGAAACATATAATAATCTAGTAAATTTTCTAGGTGTCATCTCATGAATATCTTGAATTTCATAGTTCTAGACATGCTTATCATCCGATATGGCATTTCTTGCTTAATAATTTAAAGAAATATAACTAGGCTAAGTCTAGAATACCACTTGGTGCTATTCTTCTTAGATTTCCTATCTCTCCTAACTTAGATCAAACTAGAACCTCTCATTGAAAACCTTAGATGGATTAGAATAAGGTGAGTATCTTCATTAATATATCCATCTCAAAATATGGCTAAGACAAAGCTCTCACTTTACTTGGTGTCCTACAATGTGTGCCTCTTCTCAAATGGGAAATTGTGGAAATGGGTGAGATAGGACAAGGGTAAATTTTATAGAGGGGAGGGGTGGTTCGGCCACCTTAGGAAAAAAAAAGAGAGGGTGATGAAAATTTATCTTGCAAGATATGCATAGGGTGGCTCTTGTTATGAATGGCATGAAGAAAGATGGTCAATTGATCATGATAAGATTAAGTTACTACTAGATAGGACAAATCTTACTCAATAAGTTTAGGTGGGTTTAATTTTACAAGTGGAAGGTTTATGACATAAGATATGTTGACTAATTAGAAATGGCAATAATCCAAATTGGAGAAGAATAAAGCTTGGTTTGAATTGTTCCTATTTTGGTGATTCTCTACATATCACCACATGTTCCCAAAAGCTTAGGTAAATATGAGAGAATTTAATTCTCCAAACCTTAGGTTTAATGTTTTAATTTGAGAAGGTTGGATACATGTCTCTCCTCATTTGGTTAAATTCAAAGTTTGGCATTATGTATTTGAAAATGAGGTAATGCCATTTTGGTGTAAATAATGTGTTGTACTCTCATGTTCTATATGTCTTGATGCGCAATACTCGGTTCAAACCGAGATTGATATATTGGGATGCGATGATCAATAAAAATTTGCATGATCGACTTAATTTATCGTCAATCAGTTGGTGTGTAATTGTCATTGATCGATTTAATATAATCATCATTGTCAATCGATCGTCCTATAATCATATGATATTCAATGCTAAAATTTCATTAATTCAATTGACTTGAATTACAACTTTGAAATTTTAAATAATTAAAAAGGAGGGGCGTTACAATAAAAAAATTTAAATTTTAACAAAAATTTAAGTTAATGCAAAAAAAAAAAAGTTTAGGCATATAGAAATTAAAATACTTTTAGTTAGGTTTGATTTGTTTTTGCAGTTAATTTTGAAGAAACAAAACTTTATTTTTGCATTAATTTCAGTTTTTTGTTCAAGTTTAATTTTTTATTCTAAGATTTATTCGAAAATCTTAATTTTCTTTGATTCCAAATTTATTTATTAGAGCATCTCAACTTTATTTTTGCCCTAAATGTCAATATCTTATTTAAATTTGAAATTTTTAGTTTTGTATTTTTTTAATATCTGATTTGTTTTAAAACTTTATGTTAATTCTATTTATTTTTGTTTTGGTTTACATTGATTTTAGGTTTCATTTTAAATATTTATTATTTTATTTTGAGTTTTGAGAACTATATGGAGTGTCATGATAGTCCAATGGTTAATCAAACCTAATCCTGAATTGTTTGAGCATCAACGAATTTACTTTTACACGTTGCACGTAGAAAATTGGACTGCTGTCTTATTGAATCGAAAGTAGTGAATGTTTGGTCTATAAAAAAGTTATTAGATAGACATAATTTGTCCATTTTTAAGGTCTTGGTTTAGGCAGGCCTAAACGATTTAGGCGGGTTTTATCCATTAACCCAAGCTCAGACCCATATAATATACTCTAATTGGGATTAATAAACCCTATTTGGGATGGGTCAACCCATTTGGGTAGGATAAAACCCGCCTAAACCGTTTAGGCCTGCCTAACGCAAGTTTTTGCCTTTTTAAATTACAATGGTTGTATATAGTTCAATATCAGACTCTACTTCCGGGATCAAATTGGGAGTATAACTTTGCAACTAAAATTTTAAAGATGGTGTAACTCTTGCTATCTCAGTATTATTACGTTTAGGATTTCTGATACTTCAATGTATCATATTTTGAAAAATATCCCATTCATTGAGCATATTCTATACAGTAAGTGTATAGCAGCATAATATACAACTCAATGTACTTTCATTTGCTCTTTACCTAATTTTTTTCTTATTTACACCTGGCCATTAGTTTCTTTGTTTGGTCTTTTCAGATATGGATATTGGTATTTCTCTAAGTTTGTTTCCGCTGCATCGATGCAAAATCATCTACCTGGTTGTATCTCCATTTTTTAGTCTTATCAGTTACTCATTGCATTAAGAGAAAGTTGAAATATGTTTTATCTGTGGTTTGAAGGATACTCAAGGTTGTCTTCTATCTTGGATTTTGCAAAACTCTGAAGGCTTTGTGGTCTGACTAAACAATATATTTAGGTGATGCATGCTCCGGGAATTCACAATGTATATGGAGATAAGAACTATGCATCTTACATGTTTCTGGTCTCAAAATCAGAGTATCAAAGTAAGCAACAGAAGTTAATTAATCTTGCACTTGGTGTGAAAACTGACTTGACTTAGGTTTCAATTTTATGAAAAGTCAGTTTAGATCAGGTAAGTTTAAAGTTTCACTTCAAATTTACACTTCAATACTTAACCAAGTATTGAAGGTTTCGAACTATGCAAATAAACTAAGTGCAGAAACTTAATAAAATAATAAATAAGACATGATCTTTATAGTGGTTCGGAATCAAAGTCATACGTCCACTCTTCTAAACTTAATCGGAAATTCACTAAGTTTCAATATTACAAGCCTTCTCACGATCTATGGTTAGCCCGTCGGAAACCTCCATCCTTCGGCCTACCGACGTCACTCGCCCAGAAACTCGTTGTAAGCTTACTCCTTCAGGTTGAAGTGAGAACGCACCCCGCAACTTTTAAACTGGATGGATGGATGTTTTCTCGTTTTTCCCAGAACTCAGTAAGGTTGGCAATGCTTGTGATAATCAAATTCCCAGAGTAGGAACTGACTTTTATGAATATTACTTTGGGAAGTAATATTCACCAAGTAAGAGCTTCAGGTCAAAGCTTCAGCCTCGTGCATTTAGACAGTTGCACATACGTGAATAACTCAAGTTAAAATGTAAGTTTCGTGTATAAAGGACACGAAATCTCAGAAAGCTTGAGTAGAAAGTTGGACAGAGTGTCGACTTATCTTTGCTTGAGGGTTCGCAATCTTTTCTTGTCAAAGCAGCGAGCTATTTATAGGTGTTGGGTCGACAATTTGAATTCTTATCCATAAGACACATCAATCCAGCCGTTAGAGACAGAGATTAGGTCGTCCAATCATAGCTATTCTTCCTGCTCTGGTCTGCCCTCTGCTTTATACCTTTTGCAGTGTATTTTCTACCTGCTCTTGTCTGACTAACTTTCAGTCCGAGGAATCTAAGTTTGAGTTTCCTTGTACTGAGTTTTGACTTTACTTTGAGATGACTCAAGTTTGACTTCGAACACTTGTGTTTCACATGCTCTTGGAATGTTGAAACTGAAAACTGACATTTCCAAAGTTAGTTTAAGTTTCTGTCTTACTTTGGAAAAACTCAGTTTCCAGAAACTAAGTTTCTGGCCTTACTAAATTCTAAGCATGGAAATCTTGTCTTCAGAACTTCAAGTTTCTTGAGTTCTTCTCCTCAAGTATAGAAACCTGGTTCTTGTTATATCGAGCTCTATCTTCTTGAAATCCAACATCAGAAACTGAGTTTCTGATATCTTGCTCGATCTTTTAGCATTAGTTTCTAGTCTATTACAACCCGATCAATCCTATACAAGGATTACATTTAGAAACTTAATACTCCCTCCGTCCCGCCAAAATAGGCCCTTTTCATTTTGACACATTAATTTCGGAGCTAGTGTTTAGTAGCTAATTGTGGTTAATAATAAAATTGGCAATCATAATTAACTTATTTAAGACTTAAATAAGTTAATTACGATTGTCAATTTTATTATTAACCACAATTAGCTACTAAAAATTAGCTCCGAAATTAATGTGTTAAAATGAAAAGGGCCTATTCTGGCGGGACGGAGGTAGTACTAAAGTAAGTTTTAAAATATCAAAATATCAAATTAGGAGATAAACTGAAACTCAGTTTCTAACACACGCCTATAGAATTTTTTGATGCACAGCTTAATCAGTTGGGCTGGTAACAAGTTGGAAACAACCACTAACTTAATCACTTACAATTGATCATAGTCTTTGTTGTTCTCAAACTGGTGAATTGTATTGTGGTTGACCTTTAGCTCTACCATCAGGTTGACAACCTTCACAAACATGTTCATTCGAGTGGCCTCATCAAGAAAATCGATTTGGTCATTACTTCTCCATTGTTATGGTAGTATATTTGTTGCAAACATAATATCTACAAACTTATTTCTTGTGTTGGCTGTTATCCCATGAAAATATCATCAGCTTAGAATGGTTTTGGTAGCCTATCTTTTTTAGAGACTCATGCAATATGACATTGTTGCATTACCAGTATGACTAAAACATTCACAATTCCTAAATGACAACAGAAATGTGCATGAGCTACTTCGGTATAAGACATCAAACACAGCATAACATAACTGAGTATTGCATAGAGAAAATTAACATAACTTCATGTTCTCATTTGTCACCGTATACAAGGGTTGTCTCTCAATGTGCCAAGGACAAGATAATTTCTTTCCATAATAGATAATTCCATTGTGTTGTATGTTGTGGACTTGCCTTTACATTAGTAATTGGGTTATTTTCATCTTCATTTTCTTATCTTTCAAGACACTTCCCAACCTTACGCTTTGGGATGCTCAGATGATGTACATTTCAGAGATCGATCAACTGCACTCTATAAAACCTTATCTCCTTATTAACCCCACTCTGTTATGATTCATATCCACATATGAAAAGTATTTCATATAAAATCATTTCTATTTACTTCTCTTAAAAGTGATTGTACCTTACATGACGAATTGAATTCATAGGACCATCAAAACAGCTGTTGGGGTTTTTGGTACTTTACCACTTATGGTAGAGGATGCTGGAAATGACCGTCCTGCAATTTCGAGTCTTTGTTGCCCACTTATTTTTGCAGCTGAACTCTGTCGAGAACATCAAGCATGATTACGGAGCAACAGGTTTCCTTCATGCTGATTCTGTATTGGGTGTTCATGTTGTGGTATTGTTACCTAGGAATAAATATTTGATACAATTGTTAGAGGAAAACTCTGCCTTATGAATTAGAAACCTCCTCAATTGCATGGTCATGCTAACAAATGATCAATTAACTGTCATGTGCAATTGCTAAATTATAATCTGTAAAAATTGGCAGTAGTATCACTTAAAACGAATACAATAAGACCATCTAATGCTCTGTGTGAAGCCCAGCCACTCATCTAAGGTGCTTAATGGTCATCAAAAGAACATTTAATCAAAGGGTCTTTGGAAGAATTTATGATAACGTTCTATACATGTATTCATGTTTTTTAAGTTGGGGAATCCAGATTTCACATCTTAGTCTATTTCATGCTAGTTACTGAAATTTATATTGGTCTGTTCTATTCAAAGATCTTACAGTCTAACCTTATCAAGGGTACATATATTCATAAATGTATATACGCTGCATTTCGCTCCCCAAGAATTGTTTGCTCAAGTTTAAAGTGATGGGGGAGTGTTTTCCAGTTTCCTGTCATTTGCATTGTGACTGATGCTTCCTGTTGCTCTCAGCGGCATTATTGTAGAGATGTTAAGTGGACCAGATTTCAAGCTGGCTTGTGTTTTTGGTTAAATTCTTTTCGACCCGTGGAATGGATTTTGGGTTAAATAAAACATCTATAATTTATTGTATTGTTGTTGTATGTTCACAGGTTTTTCACACGGAAAGAGAAGGAAATAGGCGGTGGCTGAGCTGCTTGGCAACGACTGTCACCCTCTGGTTAAAAAAGAAGTTTCTGCAAACGAGCTTTCGCTAGTGAATTGCTTCTATGTAAATGGTTGATGCCATTCAAGCATGCTTTGATTGCATTTTTTCAAACTGTGAGCTTCGTTCCATGGTCATTGTTTACATGTCTTTGATTATGAATATTTGCATTGTGGAGCTTGAAATGATATCTACATTTAAATGTTAGCATAGTTGAATCAACTAATTATCCTAGAATAAAAAAGATTTCGTTTGGCCTTAAATTGTGCCCAAGAGAAGACAAGACGGCCAGGGTAGCATTTGCTCTTCATGCTGTTTCTAAAATATTCCCTTTCAATATTCACTAGCATTTGCGCTTCAATATAATTATTTGGTGTTTTAACAAGAGCCATTTAGTTGATGCACATAAACAAGAGATATACTAGTACTAGAAAGTAACAGACGTACACAAAACAAATATTAATTAGTTGTGACAGAGTGAGAAATAACCAGTGATGGCTATGGCAGGCCTATGTCTCAGTTCCCTTTCAAGATGTCGTAATATTGCTGCGGCTTTTTCTTCACCGAGCAACAAAGTTCCTGAAAAATATGATAAGCACAGCACCACTTCAAAACATAATTCACTTCGCGGTGGAAAACCAGAATTCCCATTTCGAAGTCGGATTATTGTTGGAATGAAATTCTGTTACACACCTCTAGAGCAGCAGCGAGGCGTAATACTGTAGCTTCACACCAGGGGCGGCCAATAATTTGTAAGCCAATTGGAAGTCCTTGCTTATCATACCCGATCTGAATTAATAATTTCATCAAACATCGAAAATACTTAATAGATATCATTGGAGAAACTATTACTTTTCTACATAATTTTTGCAACAGATATTACTTACCGGGACGGATATTGCAGGAAAACCGAGAAGATTCGCAGTTACAACGAAGCGCATCAGATTTCCTGAGAAGAAATTGCGAGATACGTTTATGGAGACAATAAAAAACTATGACTCAATGCTAATATATCAAATTTGGTAACTGATTTTTTATGTGTGCAGACACAAGCATATCAAACAGGTAAAAGCCGTAGATTACTTTAGGACTCGTATTATAGGCCAATGCATAACATTCAAAGTAGAAAATTGCAACAAAGAAAAAATATACCGGTTACCGCATGGTGGAAATGGGAAAGGAAAGCTCAATTTGGATGTGATAGAGATTGTCTCTAAACAGATGTGAAAAGAAAATCAACTAACCAGTAACTTGCATGTTTGACTCCCCGACACTAAGTGCAGCTGGTGGTATAATAGGAGCGGTCGTCCTGAAGAAAGATCACAACATTTGTGTATAAAGATTGATGGAGACAGTAAATCATGTTCCCAGTAGATGCCAAAAACTCAAATGCCCTTAGCTTTCTAGCAAAGCAATGAATTGTGTAACGGACCAAAATTTTTAAAGAAAAAAGCAAATACAAATTAAACAAGGACCCACAACCACCTATCAATGTATCAGCAGCACACGGTTATGAGAAAATATTCAATGTTAAGTAAATTCATTTCAATCAATGTAGTTCATCATACCCAGTAGTTGGAGTCACAATGACATCCACCTCTTTAAAGATCTCCATGTGGTAGTACATGAGCCTTCTCCTGCAAGAGAATAAGTGAAACTAAACATTTCAAGTTTAAGTTAAGAATTCTGATTAAACAGCAGGATGCCAAACACAATTCAAAGATATACACTTGTACATAATCAAGGGTAAATATACTATGTAACGATAGGCTTAACCAGCTTTCTAGCTGGTTGGACATTTGTGCACTGACCACGAATATTATACATGTAATTAAAAATTAAATTCAGAGCCAATTTGTTGCAAAATCCAATGGGGACAAGAGCCATAACATCAAAATCTACAATGTTTCTGATTAAAAAGATTAACTAAATTAGTGAGTACTTGACTGAGATTGACTTCTCAAACTTAATTTGAGCTAGCAAAAAACCAAAGCTCAATTATCATTTTCCCCTTAACGATTTGATACTCGCCAAATTTAATTAGAATAGTTTTTCATTCAGTAAGGGGGAGAATTGACACTAAGACCCACCATTAAGTGATATTGTCACATGAGATGTCTACTAATGGGGTGTCTCCAAGGAGAGAATTTTAACTAACATAGTTAAATGATAAAAAATGTACAGAAACTATTCTTTTTACAAAAAAACTCAAGCTTAAGTTCTTACACATTTGGTTTGATTCCACTCATTCTGACTTTTATATACTTATACTGCAACTCGATTACATGTACAAGTAAATCATGGATCATTGACAGTCACATTCTTAGTTGATTCAGGGTAATATAACAGAGCCCTGGAAAAGCAAGCATTCTCAAGACAATCCTAGTGCATATGACTCATAATTGACTTACCTCAAACATTGAGCAGCAACATAATCTGAAGCTGAAAATGTATGAAAAAGCGCTAAGTTTGTCCGTGTGTCAAGTGAGAATTTCACCTTTTTCCTAAGATAAGAAATTCATAAGCTTATCAGCATATGGAGTTTATGGATAGAAATGCTATGCAGAAACATCTGTAAATAATACTAAAGCTGTACTGAAATTTATTGTTACAAGAGTGGCAAAATGCCCGCTAAAAAAGA
Source organism: Plectranthus barbatus (assembly GCA_026898455.1). Taxonomy (NCBI): domain Eukaryota; kingdom Viridiplantae; phylum Streptophyta; class Magnoliopsida; order Lamiales; family Lamiaceae; genus Plectranthus; species Plectranthus barbatus. Next base: position 86,005 of record JAPKLW010001947.1, on the reverse strand, counting down.
AAAAGCATGCACATCCCATGCAATTAAAAATTTGCGTACCAATGCTGCAAAAGCCAACCAAAATCCAAAAGGCATATTGAAAATTGTGTCCGATTGTTTAAAATAGTTTTATTTTTCCAATAATTTTAGAGTTCAATCTAATTTTGAGATACGTTCATCCCACCATGAACAAGTATAATTTTTTAAAAAAAAATATTGAACATGCTCATTTTATGGAATAACCATAATTTTTTAATTGTTTTAAAATCCAAGATTGGTATGCCCACGACCATATGATATAAAAGATGCAAGCATAGAAAATAAAAAAAGACAATCTACAATCATATGATATAAAAGATGCAAGCATAGAAAATAAAAAAAGACAATCTACAATCATCATAAAGAATATTTCATAAATAAATTTCTTTGAAGAAAATTTCTGCGACAGTTTCATTTTTCAGTAATTTTTTTTTCTATTTTTTGTATAAAGAAAATCTCAGCAACTTTTTGTTTCGTATTTTTTTCTTTTACCCATTCAGTTGTGAATTTTATATTTTGATTCAATTATATTGTTATTACATTTGATTCTCAATAATTTTAAGAATATTCACTTTTATGATTACATTTTGTTATTGCCTAGAATTCATTATTTCATTTGGGTAATTTTTCATTTCTGCTCTGAATCTTAGATTAGCAATTTAAATTTTTTTATTTCATAATTTGATTTTATATTACTCTCGTTTTGAAATTTCAACAATTATCTAACTGCTTCTTGTTATAATTTGTAAATACTGCTTTTATTGTATCTTGTAAATATTTAACTTTAAGTTAGTAAATTCAGTCGAGATTCCTTATTTAAGATGAAAAATGACAAAATAAAATTATAAAATCATTCAACATAATCATATAAAAAACAAAAATAAACATTTAAGGGCTATCTTGACCCTACAACTTTATCATAGAAATAAACATTTAAGTTGAATTTTTTGTGAAACATAATACATAAATTTAAATCAAACTCCATCCAAATGAGCTCGAACATGACCTATTAAATTCACTTTGTAAATTGGGATCCTATTATTGTAAATTTTGTATATGCTTCTCTTTTCTCTTTTTATTAAATTTATATATGTAGTTAGAATTTATAATCCAGTTATATTTTCTATGCAACATTAATGAACAAAAACTAATCATATTTATTGAATAGTTAGTATATTTATAGGAAAAACCAGTAAATATATTCTAATATATTGGTCAATTCTTTAAAAACACCTATTTCCGTTATGTAATTCTACTCTAAAATTTATTTCCGTCACTTAAAAATAATATCAGTAACTAACGGGGTTAAAAATCTGGTGAGTCAGCATGGCAATTATATGAAATTTATATTTTTTTATTAATGAATAAATCAAATGATGTTGACTCAACCATTTAAAGTGTGACTCGGCAAGTTTTAATTCTGTCAGTTAGCAACACAATTTTTTTTAAGTGACGGAAATAAATTTAAGGGTAGAACTGCGAAACATAAATATATTGAGGTATTTTTTTAGAGTTGACCATACATCTAGATATATTTAATAGTTTTCCCAAATTTTAGTATATTTTAATATCATAAATAAGATATAAAATTATTTTTATTCACGCATAGTACGGGTATAACTATAGTGATATAAATAAGTAAATAATGCAAGGTGAGTGAGCATACCCATCTTCATAATGAGGATTCAATCCACATGCAGCTTCAGAGCCAATTGAAACAATGTGAGCAGTGCGCATCTCATGAAGCTCTGGAATGACTATCTCCACCATCTTTTGCATCAAGAATAAGGAACTTAAAGCATATGAATTTCGATTTCTAGTCTTACTTCTTGATATGGTCTAGCATTCTTACAGAGGAAAACACATAGTAATATAGAAAGCATGGAAATATACCTTGCAACCATGATTCTCTAATAAACGGTTGAGAACATCCTCACACTTATCAGATATTTCAGTAGAGATTACATCATTAAACCACTGCAGGAAAGAAGTCATATAGTTAACTACTATTTAAGAATGAAGAGAATAAACTATATTTGATTGAAGTGGCGAGTGGTCACCTCAGTATACTTTCCCAATCTTAATGATCCAAGAATATTTGTACTTCCATGTGAATTTAAATCAGGCAAACAAGGAAGAGACTGCAAACAGACAAAAGCAAATTTACTATTTTATCTTAGGAATCTGCAATTCCATGAGATGAGTTATCTTAGCAGCACATGGAAATACAATTATTGGAAATCTTGAAAAAAATACTATCAATCTATAACTTAAAGTGAGCCTGGAAACTCAAAGATTTTGTGTTTTTGAAGATTACGGGTTTTAAAGCAATCCTTTCAGCAGTTGAGGATCCCAGAATCGCTGCATACCTGAAACAACATCAGTAGGCAAATTGGTGGATTTTTTACGAGAAATTCAATCACAGAAACATCAAATTAAAATGCTGACATCAACCTAGAAAACATGATGCTTGAAGGAAAACAAAATTCTGTTTTAAATTCGCTTGATGAAGGATCCAGACATGGTGACATAAGTGTGTTGCAGAATGAGAAGTGCTGCATGTAGTCATCACATAGAACAAGCAAGCTCTATCCAATTTAGAATATATTTTGGTTAAGTAGCACATAGCATGTAGTGATATAATTAAGTTTTTTAAGGAAGTATCTTGAAAGAATTAATAAATAGAAATGAAGACGGTAAAATAATCATGTATCCTATATCTGTAAGTATGTATACTCACACTAGTATCGCATCTTCCACATTTGACGTGATGGGACCAATAATTTCTACTGTCCCCGAATCACATATTGATCTGCATGAAATATGGATGGAACAAGAGTGAATAAACCCCTGAATGGAACTCCAGTATAATACATGCAACATCAGATACAGCATTTTACAACTATCTTACTACATCATACAGGTTATAAATATCTTATATATCTTATGATGTCAAAGGAGGTTTCAACTTTGGCAACAGAACTTGAAATGCAATCATATTCTTATACTTTATTAAAAACCGTGACATTTAAAAAACAAAGATGGTTCTTTTAAAAGAAAGGGGTGAAAGAGCATAAGAAAACTCACAATCTTACCCTCTCATATTAGTCCTTCCATATGTTGATTTCAGTCCCACCACACCACACAGAGAGGATGGAATACGGACAGAACCTGTATAATAACAAGAATATTATTATTGCAATGATAGATACAGTGAGTAATCTTGGTGTACAAGGACTGTTGCAAATCCCCAACCTCCCCCATCCGTTCCTAATGCTGCTGAACATAATCCAGAAGCAACAATTGCCGCAGGGCCTGAAGATGATCCTCCAGTATATCTCTCAGGAGCATGGGGATTTCTTGCTGTTCTGCACATGGAGTCATGTTTATTTTAATTATAATACACATTAATGGCCTATGGCCTCCTCCGACTCGGCCAAACTGAAAGAAAGGTTGTGAAATAATAAACAAAATACATATTTCCCTGCTAGATTAACAGAAATCTTAATGCCATAGACCTACAGATCCATCAGGGCATGCTTAAATTCTCCTAGATTTAATGCAAAGAATTGAAAAGCCTAAAAACTAGCAGCAAATTTGCGTCAAACAGAAGACTCATCCTTTTAACTAGTATTTCAATTAAAGAAAATATGCAGAAGGCTGATAAAGCAAGAAAAAGGGTTGTCTAGAATTTTCAATCCAAAGCTTCATATGCACAACAGGTTTGGATGCAAAAAAATTACTTTTTCCATCTCTTTCAGAGTTTAGGAATCATAGATCTACAGACAGACAACTCAGTAGATTTCAGATAGAATTACTTTTTGGTAAATTGCAACAATGTATGCAACATACCCATGATTTGGATTGTTTCCTGTTGTACCCAGACCCAGTTCATGCATATTTGCCTTTCCAACTAAGATCACACCACAGCTACGTAACCTTCCAACAGACGCTGCATCCTCTTTAATAGGACGGACCTCATGGAAGAAGGTTGTGCCACCTGTTCATCACGAAGCACTCACAGATATTTAGTCGCTGATAAGGATGATTCATCTTGTAAATTCAACTAATTACCGTTAGATGGATGAGGCAAGCAATCAATATCATCCTTAATTGCCATAAAAACCCCATCAAGGATCGATAACGGGCATCCTGAACAACATGTTCATATATGAGTTGATATTGTCTGAACATTGCAATGGAACATAAACAGATGCATATCTAAGGAAACATGACATAGTGAAAGCAGAAGAATATGTACCTTCCTCAAACCTTCTAGTGGAAGCTGCAGCCTGCTTTCTTACAAGTTCAGGGTCATAAGAAATTAACAGAGGGGTAGGAGGTTTCTTATTGTTAAACTCCTCAATTGCCACAATAAACCGCTCTGCAACCTAAAAAACAGAAAATCCTATAAATTGATCAATTAAAAGTGAAAAGAGGTAAGAGCTGTAACTTTATACTATATCAGCTTACAATAGATGGGGTAGTAAGTTTAGATCTGTATGCATATGCATAATCTCTAATCTTCCAATAGTGGAAAGGTGAGGAGGAATCAGCACTCAAACTCTTGGCAGGCTCATAATCAGGAAGACTCTTTAGAGCTAATTCAATTCTTTCTACAGGCTTCCCTTCCTCATCTAAAGGAACAACTCCTCTTTCTGGCTCTGCATTCAGTATGATAACAGTTCAATTATGGTTGAAGACGATAGTAATGATATGATCTTAGCAAAACGACCCAGATTGGTACAGAAAGGATAGTGCTAATCACTGAAGTAACACATACAACTCTTCTTGATTCTTGTTAGAGAGAACTAGTATTAAATGCAAGTTTGATAGATTTTTGATTCATGCTTCCATCTACTGCTTCACTTCATCTGATAAAGATGAACTCACGCAACCTTAATAATGAACTTCACCTGTACACTATACAAAGCCTAAACTCAGTGAACAAATTACTTTGATCTCCCTCTTTCCACAGGTGTATCTCAATTCCCTAATTTAAAAGCAGTTCAGTTCATTACAAAGAAAGGGAAAACATTGATAGAGTAAAATTCTTTCAACACGCATGCTTAGATTAATCGTTTGGAAATGGAAAAATAAATTATTCGTCTAATTCTTTCCCCTTTTCTTCTCTTTTTATTCCAAGTACCTGAAATTCAAAACCTCATTCCAGGAAACTCTTTCATACTAAAAAGTGGCAGAGACTAGAAATACTAGAATAGATAGATGCAAGATCAAACTAAATAAACCTTGAGGAGGATATTCAGGTTTAAACATTGGAGCCTCAGGTATCACGGTGTTCCTCAACATCTGTTAATAACCAGCGTTAACTTAGTTAATTCTCCGAGACGGACATAGCAAAAAACTCAGATAATGCGCTGATTGAGAAGATATTTTCTACAAAGAGAACCACTACTGACCTCCACAATTTTATTCTTCTTTTTCAAATGAGAAATAATCAAGGAACCGAGCAACGGCGTTTCGAGCAATTTCACGAACAGCTTCAGCACAGTTCCAGTCAAATGCGGCGCTGCGGTCAAATTCTCATTAAAAAAAAACAATCTCAAATTCATTAATACGAGAGCGACGGAGGAATCAAACATTGGACAACAAACCTTCAACCTCTTCAAACTGGTACTTGGCCGCAGCCATGTCAACTTCACTCACCGGCAACATCACTTTCTTCTTCACCATCTTCAAACCAAAAGCCAAAACAAACAAACAAAAATCAAAAGAAGAAAGCTGAGAAAAACCTAAATTGGTGATCCGATCTGAGTAAGCGTTGGGAATGGTTGCAGCCAATCTACACTAACTGTATTTGTAGTTGGCAGTTAACGTTTCGTTTCGGAATCGGAGATAGGCGATGAAGTGTGAGAAAGAGGAAACTCCCATAATTGACATGTGCAGAGCAGGTGCAGCAATATTTATTTGCCAACTAAAATCTTTGAAGGTAGCTGTCGCATTAACTGGGCCTCAACGACTTTAAGCTGAGCTTTTCACCTTCAATTCGTCCATCAACATTTAAATTCTAGAATTCCTACTCTTGTCCTTGACTGGTTTAATGCAAATATTAAATATTTGGTTTCAAATTATTATATTTTTGGTACAAGTAATCAATTCATTAGAGGTGAGGGGTGGGACGGTACGGTATACCGAAAATTTTTCGCCATACCGTACCGAACTTTACGGTATGAAAAAATTCATACAGTTACCGTACCGTAACTATCGGTATACCGGACTTCGGTATACCGAAGTTTCGGTATAACATAAATTGAATACCGTTATCGTACCGTAATAACGGTATACCGTACCGTACCGAAATTTTACGATATACCGTGATATACCGTAATAGTATACCGTACCGTACCGAATATTATTAATTAAAATAATATATAAATATTAATAAAATTATTATTTACTTATTAAAATGAGTTCCAAGGTAACTTCTCACCAGCTATGTGGTCGGCAACCTTGTCCCGATTGCCACCAAATGGCAAAAACTTGCGTTAGGCAGGCCTAAACGGTTTAGACGAGTTTTATCCTACCCAAATGGGTTGACCCATCCCAATTAGGGTTTATTAATCCTAATTAGGGTATATTATATGAGTTTGGGCTTGGGTTAATGGATAAAACCCGCCTAAATCGTTTAGGCCTGCCTAACCCAAGACCTTCCCCCACCAAATTAATGGTTTAGGTAATGACACTAATTAGCTATACAAAGATGTATTTTATAGGTGACTCAATTCATTTGTATTTGATAACTAACCGATGTGGGATATCAAAATGGTTGCTCATTTATAGATGCTTTCATTTGTGTGTGTTTTATACTTTATCAATGTGGGATACTTTATTATGTAGGATAATTTTGTTGTTATTTTTTCTTCTAACCATATTTTTTAAAAACTATTTATTATTATTATTTTTTAAAACTATCTTTATTATTATTTTCTTCTAACCCAATTGAACGAGGGAGAATAAAGAATTAAAATTAGAAAAATATTAGTTATGAATATTTATTGAAATAAATATATACGATAAATACTATTATATATGAATAATATTATATTATTTAAAATAAAAATAATATTTATATATTGGGTACGGTATGTAGACGGTATACCCTATATTTTAGAATCTCATACCGTTACCGTACCGTAGATTTTCGGTACGGTATCATACCGTACTGTTAATGACGGTATATCAAGATTTCGGTATTTTTGATATTTTTTCGATACGATATGTACGGTATATCGGTATTTTGGTATTTTTTCCCACCCCTACTTATGGTCCCGTTTATTCGGTTTGAGGCGTGTGTACTCGCCAACTTAATAAATACAGTTTGGATTCTCATAAATCATACCAGTTAAATGTTGAAAATCTGGAGTCTCTTTAATCTTCAATATTTAATTTCGTTATAATTAAATATTACAAAATTAATATATGCTGCCATTAGATTTTTATTTTTTCAAATACAAATTTTTGTGAGTGAGAAATCAATCCTCGAACTAGGGCTGACAATTCGTGCGTATTGATTCGTTAACGTGTCGTGTCATTATTGTGTTTGAGCTTAACGGGTTCGTCTTTGAACTTAACAGGTTCGTGTCGTGTTCGTGCGTGTTCGTATCCTGTTATCGTGTCGTATTCAAGATTTTTACTCCCAAGTGTAAAGCTGACAATTTTATTAAGGTTACTTTTTATCGTGTCGGGTCGTTTTCGTGTCGTGTCATTATCGTGTTTGAGCTTAACAGGTTCGTGTCGTGTTTGTGTTTGAGCTTAACAGGTTTGTGTCGTGTTCGTGCTCGCTTTTATCGTACGTGTTCGTGTCGTGTTATCGTGTCGTATCAGAAATTGTCAGTCCTACCTCAAACACTACAAAAAAAAGGTTTAATAGCAACGGATTTTTCCGTTGCTAAACATCAAATTTCCGTAGCAAAACACTACCTACGACGGACTTGCAACGAATTATTTCTGTTGTTATATTGGGCGTTGCTAACTTATAGCAACGAAATAAGTAATCCATTGCAAACTTGCAACGGATATTGAGATGGAAAATCCGTTGCAGAATATAAACAATTGCAACCAAATTTTTCGTTGCTGAATGTTTCAACATATGCATAATTAATACCAACGGAAAATTCATTGCTAATTAAGATTTTTGTAGCTGATATGAATTGCTTTCGCAACGAAAAATCCGTAGCTAATAATTAATGTTGGTAAATTAATAGCTCATTTCAGCTCACTTTTTATAATTAAATGTATTTTTTTATATTAATAAACCTATAACAGTTTTTATAAAAGAACCTGTAAAAAAAATTATAATAACATATAACAATACTACCATACTCAAGAAAAACAATTATACCACAATAAGTTTTATATCAAAAAGTTAATGTAATCAGCAAATACAATATATTTAAGATGTTCAAATATTCAAGTATTATCAAAATAAAAGATATGGCCTATGAGCTGGGTGAAGGCCTAAAACTCATAAATTGTGCACAAAATACCGCAATTTGCTCCTACATTTCAGCTTTCATTTTGGCTTTCATTTCAGCTTGAAATTGCTCATTTTCTGCTCGCAGTCGAGCCTCTACTTGAGCTTGAAACTCCATATTCTTTGCTCTTAACCTTTCCCTCATTTCTTCAACTTGTCTATTAAACTCATGTGAATTGAATTGAGCAGCTGCACATCCTCAGGCATTGTATGAATTTGATCGACTTCCTATACCATATACCCGTTTCTTCTTGGAGACACCACCCACCACATCGAAGTAAATTTTGCTCATGTCGACTGGAATTGGATCGGTGGTGCCTAATAGAGGCTGACTCAATTCCTCAGCTCTTTTTTGTACCTCCTCCTACAATATTAGTTAAATATACATTTAAGTTAGGTACACATTTAAATAGAAGAACGTTAATAAATAGTAATTTAATAGTGAAATTAACGTACCGCTATACGAGTACATTTATCATTCTTTAACACTAGATAAGATTTACTTAATTGATTTTCCATAGCCACACCACGCAACAAACTATTACTATATCTGTAAGGTTACCATATGCTTATCATTGCTTATCATTGCTGGGAAATTACCACTAAAATTACACCAAGTAGATGAGATTTCAACTTGAAAATAGTGAAAACAAAGTCACATAGTACGTCTTCTCCCTACCTTCCTGATAACTAGACACAACTATAATCAGATTTTTGTCGGTAGAAACTCAAAAAACTGATCAGGAACCAGTTTAGTTCCTACTCCAGAAACATCATTCATCTCTTCCTTAGTAGAACATATGACTCTGCTCATAAATATGAGTAGGTTTCCAAAGGATGCCGCTTTATAAAATCCTTCTATGCGTTGCAAGAGAAACCAAGTCCGACGAGCTAGTGATCGCTGGATGGAGGAAGACATTACTAGAACCTTTTTTTCTCAGTGGAGGCATACTTTCATTTATTTGGGTACATTTATTAAGATGTGTGTACATTATTTATAATTTCTTCCACATATCTCATAAAGATGCAGATAATCTGCATTTCAATATCACTAAATCTAGCAGATAGAAACATACCTGCTCTGTGTCGCCCCATCTACGGAAAGCAGAAAATGACTGAAGTTGAGCCCAAATATATTGACCACCAACAGATGCAATACAATACCATATCTTCTGTGAAACAGTTAATCCAGGCCCCTCCAGTCCCGTTCTTACTATAAGAATGGATACAAAATACATTTCAATTGAGCATCATAAAAGCTTGGAAATTTAGAGAAAAACTAAGATCCATTAGTTAAAAATACCAAGAATACACTGAACAAAACCATGATCATCTTCATCATTGTAAATATTGAAGTTTAAATGCCTCTCCTCATACAGTCACTGTGTGAGTGAGTAATGAAGTAAAATGATACCACACTAAGGAATCTAATTAGAATTAGAGAAAACATGGAGTCCAAAGTTCACCTCTGACACCCAATCACTAGAAACCAATTCTACATCCTTACTTTAAAGGACAAAGGAATATAGACTGCAACTTAGTGGCATGCTCAACATTACATGATAAGATATTCCTGGCTAGCAGCATTTTAAACTAATAAAAAAGGCAGCTATTTTACGATTGTTCTCACAATCATGTAAACATGACATAAATACCACAAGATTTTTCAAAGAGAATCTTTTAAAGAGGGTATCATGCAATTTTGTCAAATTACTTAATCTGTAAATATAAATCATATTAATAATTATTGAGGAAAGTAAATTAAAAGCACGAGAAGTTGGACTCACTATTTTGATGATCTTTACAAGCACGCGGAAGGCTCAAAAGGATTGTGCAAGAACACGAGTCTTGTTTTTGTTTCCCAACAGGTTTTTATCTGCAGTCATATTTATAAAATAAAATTAAAAAAAACATAGAGTGAATATTGCTAAAACAATATAGCTGATGCTCAGTACATATATACATATTGCTGTGAGTAAAGACTAACTCACTAATAAAGGGGATGAATTTTGGCTTTCGGTTCTTGACTATTAAATTCAAGTAGTTTTTGTCATTATGCATTAATATAGGACTGTCCTTTGCTCTTGACTCTTGAGTGAGGAATACTTCAGACAATAATTTAGTCCCATTTTGAATTTATGCACAACTATCATTCTCTGTCTAAGAAGTGATGCATATTCTTCACTACAGCTATTACATTGTAGGGTTCGAGCATTAAGCAAATACAGCAAATGCTGATATTCAATCATCTGAGACTTATTTTTGAATTTTATCAGTTTTTTAGTTCATTTCAATTATAAATTTACAAAAGTTTTTAGTGAACTTTAGTGATGTTAGGCCTTCTTTAGCAAATGTTTGTGTAATTAGTTTCTAAAATGTGATATTGAGTTGAGGTCCTGGATTTAAAGTGCAGCCTTGCACTGAGTACTCTATCCAGATAATCTCTTATTCCGAAACTGGTGACTTTGGACACTCTGAATTTAAGCTCTACACTAAGAGCGAAGAACTAAATCACAAGAACTACAACTCTGTAGCAGGAGGTCATGAGAAGGAGAACTCATTTAATGGAGGGAGCTCTAGTGCCAAACTACACCATAGGGCCCCAATGGACATAGAGTCTGACTCAGGTTTCAAGGTTAGAGACCTCGGAAAGATCTTAAGGCTAGCTTTTAGCTCAAGAAAAATGTGGTTTTGAGTCATTCTCTGCGTAGGTTCTGTTAGTGCTAGATATTGTATTAGGCTTCAGACATTTCAAGATTTATGCACCACTAGTTAACTTCTTATTGCTCCTAAATTATTGATTGCATTCTTTCTCATCTACTACATCTATTGCTGCATTAGACATCACTCCAAAACTGAAACTGTTCTGTACATTTCTTTTTTATTTTGTAAATTTCTATATTTTCTTTACACGTATACTTCAGCAATATACTAGAGCGCATTAAGCATAATTTTTTGTCATCTTAATCCCACTTTATTATAATATCAAAAATCATCATCACTTTCAAGTTCTAGCATTTGTTGAAGCTCTACAATTGTTAGAATTTTTTTTGAGAATATAATGAATGTTTAGAACTGTGATTACAAATCACATTTTGTTGATGAGATAGGTTTGAATATGTGATTATTCTTAAGATGAATATTTGAGGTACTTAATGAATGATGAGCAGCAATGGAGGTTCTGTTATTGTCCCCAGTTTAATATTGACTATGATTTCAGTACAAAGTGAATTTCATTCTTATGTTAATATAGTGCAATTATAATCACTATGCAAAAGTTGGAAACAAAACTTGAAAAGCTGCCTAGCACACAAGTAATCTTATTCTTGACTCTAATTACACATAGTTCATATTGTCATTTTCTCCTCGTTTTTGTGTTTTTCTTTATGAAATACTTGTTCATAGTTCAACATCAATAACTGTCTAAGCTAATATTAGATAATCTGTTTTGTAATTCAAAGAAAGCACTAAGAAGCACATCCGAACAACATCAAAATCAATGACTGTCTAAGAATCTATGCCAGAAAATACCATGTTTTGTAACTCAAATAAGGCAACTAACTTGTTCATAGTTCAACATCAACGACTGTCTAAGCTAATATTAGACACTCTGTTTTGTAATTCAGAGAAGGCACTAAGAAGCACATCCAAAAATCAGTGATCATCCAAACCATTATAAGTTGTACATAATACAGAGAAGGCACCAATAACATTCAATTTGCAAGATCCTGACAAGATCTTGCACCTTCGAGTTCATTACAGAGGTCTAGCTAATTTTATACAAGTTTAATGCAGTTTGTGTTTCTTTCTTCTTCATGTTCATGTGAACACGAGTGTAGATATTTCTGCTTCTATGATCTATCAGTACCACACTTTTTCAAACTGCTTATAGTTTTATCAGGGTGAATAGAAATGTCAAGGTTCTATAATAGATTACTGAGGATATTCTCCCTTAACTCATCCATCAAGATTCTAATAAAATGATAAATGTATAGAAAGATATAATAGCTACTACTTACCAGGCACATGTATGCATGAAGATCGAATTCCAGCACAATTATCATACATCAAAACCAGTAAATAAGAAAATCAGGAATCGTACTGAATCATCAATGAACAAGGATTAAATGAGCAGAGCAACACTAAGCAGGCCATATTACCAAATAATTAGCTGTGATTAAACATAAACATAAGTAATTCCTACTTATACTGCTCGAAAACAGGAAGCCTAGTGTTATTATGAACACATTATAGATGAACTTTACTAAAATGATCAGGTCCTCTGAAAGCCAATATGGTATGTCGTTGCACCAAATGTCAAGTCGACTAATTCATTCACAAAAAGCTTCAAGCTTACATCATTCATATGGACTCGGCTCTAATAACAATCCCAATTCCAATTCATGGATGCTCGGCGTCAAATATGAATTCAAAAGCCGAATCATCTAATTAGGAAAGAAATCCAGATTTTATGACTTTTGTGCATTAATGAAATCATCCAATTAAATATCCCCGCATATATTTATTTTTTATATATGTATATATATGTACAAAGTGTACAAAGTGTAGGTTCAAAATTCTACCAGTAGAGAGGAGAAGAACTGACAGCCGTTGGATTGTGATGATGAATACTAGCCGGAGTGATTCGGCAGCGGAGTTGTCGTGGTAGACCTGGGAAGAAGACAAGCAATTTGAAGACTGTCTGGTAGAAATCGCCGAAGATTCCGCCGAAAATAACTTTAAACCCCCTTAGGAGCTACGCAAATAAGCAGAGGTCAAATATCATCGTGAAATGGAGAAAAATGAACTAGGTTGAAACTTAAAATTGAAAAACTCAATTATCGACGAAGTGATTTCCTGTGAAAGTTCCGGCGCTACACTCCTTGCTTAGTTAATCTTCACTCTTGCACTCGATTTCACGGTGGCATGGCCGCCGGCAGGCAGCGGGATTCATGATGGCAAGCGGCGGGATTCGTGACGGCAAGCGGCGGGATTCAGGACGACAGCCGCAGGATTTGCGATGGTATTATATTGTATAACTCACAACAACAACGAGAATCTAAGTAAAAAACCTAACAAAAATAATCTCCCTAAAAAAAGTAAAAAAACAAAGTTAGCTATGCAAATAATCCGTAGGAAAGAAAATACAATGAGCTACGGAACTTAGTAGTAGCAATGCACAATATATTTTATAAAATAAAAAAATAATAATGAATTAACTTCATCTAAAATAAAAATTAGAGAGCAATGAAATAAAATCATATTTATATAAAAAATCAAAAACAACTAAATTTATCCGTAGAAATGCAGTGATAAAGTATATTTTTTACCAAAAAAAAAATATTTCAATAAATTTAACTTGGATAAATATAAAAATTAATTCTGCAATGGAATAAATTCGTAGGAAACACAACGCAACGGAATAAATCCACAGCAATAAAAAAGCAAGAATTAGAAAATTGTAAAAATAATACAGCAACGGAAAAAATCTGTAGCAATATAATATAATAAATAATTGCAACAACATAAACCCGTAGCAAAATAAAAAACATACTCCAACATAATAAATCCGTAGCAAACCAAAGAAATGTAAAAATAATTAAAGCAAGGGAAATATAAAATAGATTGATATTAAAAAATATGCAACGGAAAAAATTTGTAGCAAAGCGAAGAAAAAATATAATGCATTGTGCAACGGAGTAGATCCGTAGCAAAATAAAAAATATAATGCAACAGAAAAAATTCATAGTTATAAAAGCATACAAATATAAAAATCACAAAACAACAGAATAAACCTGTAGCAATAAAAAAGCAACGGAGTAAATTGTAGCAAAATAATAAACCACACTGCAACGCAAAAAAACCATAGTTAAAAAATTAATTAACAACACACAACGAATAAATCCGTAGGTGTATAAAAAAAATATGAAAATTCATACTGCAACGAAATAAATCGTTGCTAAATACTAAATTTTACATAAGGAAACAGACTTGCGACAGATTAGTCCGTTGGTATTAAAGAAAAAATGCCAACAACAACATCGCGTTGCAATTCCGTTTTTATTGTCAAAATTTAATTTTCTAATTTTTTTTATATTACGTTGTTGTTCTGTTGCTGGTCCGTTCCGTTGCTAAAATTGTATTTTTTTGTAGTGAAAGTGACATGATTACAAATGTTATAGTGTGTGAGATTATGTTATTACATAATTTAATGTTGCCCCACATGGAATAATTACTCTAATAATGATTATTGATGAGTATATAAATCATTACATTTAATGTATGTAATTATTAAGTACATTATGGTGGTGTTCTCGCACCGCTGGTTGCCCCACCCTACCTCGGTCTTTGGCCTCTGCAGGGCCACCGGCCAAGCACACGTGATTCGACTCTGGTCTTGGTTAATGTCAATTGGTCATTAGCCTTTGGGCTTGACTCATTTATGCCTTATCTTTTTTTGCTAATGAAACGAGTTTGTTGGGCTCGTCAGATGGGCCAATCCAGTTGATGTTTACTTTGCTCAAAACCTGCATTATCATCTTAAGATTTTTGGCTTGCTCAATTCTATCTTCGTCCAGTTCCTCGAAGCTCCTACAACCGTTGTGTTGCCTCGTAGAAGATGAAGCCATTTGACCTTTGAGAAGAATGCTGGACAATGAGCATTACGTTAGCGTATTTGCCTTGTGGGAAGAAGACTCCTCTACGAGGCTACATTTGTTTTTTTACTCTGTTTTTCTGATTGTTCGGTTTTGTTGCATTATCTATTGTATCAAAGTTGTATCTCTTAGTTGTACTTTTGTTGCATTATCTGTTCTCAAATTGCTTTTTTACAACAATCCCAAGCGAATAAATCCAGTTCTAAGACATGGCTGACAACACCGCTAGAGTAAGCAACAACACTAACAATGTTCGCCAAATCCCAAAAATGATCAAACCAAGAAGCTCTTCATGTTTTCCGGAGTAGATTTTAGGATATGGTAACAAAACATATATTTCTATCTCGCTACACTTGGTTTGACGAACTACTTGAAGGAAGAGAAGCCTGAATGTGCTGATGACGAGAGGGATACCAACAAATGATTTGCCTTCGACAATTAGTGCCACAGGGATTTTCTTTATCAAGATTTCATATTAAATGCTTTAGTTGATTCCCTTTATGTTGTATATTGTAATGTAGAAACTGTAAAAGAATTATGAGAACATCTAGAAAAGAAATATAAAAACCGAGGATGCGGGTACTAAAAAGTACATGTGGCCAAGTATTTATCGTACCAAATGGTGGATAATCGGTCTGTGGTAGAACAAGTGCAAAAGTTTTAACTCATTTTTCGCAATGTTCATGCCGAGTGGATGGTACTTCGCAATGTTTTCAATGGGGATGCAGTCATTGAAAAACTATGTCCTTCGTAGAAGGACTTCAAGAATTACCTTAAGCATAAGTAAAAAGTTATGACTCTTGAATATTTGATTGTCATGTTTCGCATTAAAGAGAACAATCGAAAGGTAGATCCAAAGCCAAGGGCTATGGATGCAAATTCTAATTTGATGGAATTAGCAATTCATCAAACAAAATGAAAAGGCCTACCCAATCGAACAAAGGCGTCATGATTAAAGAGTATGAGTTCAAGGGTGTTAGCTATATGTGGTAAACGTGGCCACATGGGTAGTCAATGAAAAAAAAAAAACCAAAGCTAAAGGCAAAGGCAAGGCTAAAATGGTGGCTAATAATGTTGAACCCCATGATGATTGGGAAGATGATTTATGTGTTATGGTACTGAGGTTCACCATGTTGACAATCCTGGAGTAGTTTTATTGAGACGAGTGCATTATGTCATTTGGCTTCTTATAAGAATATGTTTGCCACCTAAAAGATTGTTGAAGGAAGAAAGCTTTATGTGGGCAATCAAGCTTCATCAAATGTGGTTGGGTAGGCAATATTGTTCTAAGGCTCACAAGTGACAAAGATTTGACCTTAAAGGGTGTGCTGCATGTCCCAGACATCCAAAAGAATTTCATTTTTTGCTTTTTTTTAATCATGGTTTTAAACTTTTATTTGAGTCTAAAAAGTTTATTTTGTCAAAGTCTGGAAAGTTCCTTGGCCGAGACTATCTCGCTAATGATTTTTTCAAAATGAGTGCAATGGCACGACGCCAAGCTGAGAAAGTTATGAATAAAGTTGAAACGCCTTCTTCTTACTTGATTGAGTGCTCAGATTTATGACATATTTGATTAGAACATGTAAATCTAAATGCTATAAAAAAAGGTTGGTAAATTAAAATTATACTTAAAGTGACAGAATTTATACAAACAAAGTGTGAAGTTTGTACCGAGGCGAAAATGGAAAAAATACCATTTAATTAAGTCGAAAGAAGCACTAAACCTCTAAATTTGATACACACCTATTTGTGTGATTTAAAATTTGTGCAGACTAGAGGTGTGTGTGATGGAATTTTTACTAGCAAAATAAATTGCATAATCCGATTGACAAGGCCGCTTATTGGATATCATAAAAATTAATTGATATGTCTATGATCAACCTAGCATGCTCCTATTGAATGCATAAGAAAGTCTACGGAACCTGGATGAATTTAATCTCTGAACTGTTGCGCATGGATTTGATCTTTAATCCTTCTTGCGCAATAAGATTCAATCTTGAAAAGATTAGAATTAAATCTTTGATTTATCTTTAATAAAATCGAAAATAAGAGGAAGAGAGAAAGAAAGAAGATCCTCCAGATATGATCTTCTAATCTGTATCCCTTGCTCTGATCCGGATATCTATTGAAGATTCCCTCTGGAATCCGTGCCTATTGAGAATCGAAATTTCCTTCCATTTTCTCAGATCTAGTCGACAATCACAGCTCCCAAATCTCTGGTTTGCTGCTTATCAACTTATGATCTTGTGTCATATTGAGATCTGAGAAGTAGGGGGTATTTATAGGAAATTCTGATTCCTACTGGGCTTGAGATTTACATGAGTCAGAACAGGGACTAGTATTCAAATAGCAAAGAAGGTCTATCAATTAATTAATTCTAATATTCAACCTAGAATATAATTAATTAATATTGATTCATGCTACCAGAAAATAGTGAACTAGGGTTATCTGACCCATTCAAAATAATTAAATTTGGATCTTGGGCCAACCCGACATATTAGATCATTTCCTTACATCTCATTTTTTTTTATTTTAGGTTTTTGCACTGTAGAATATTAATGAATTTTATTGGAATATACTTTTGAATGTATGAGATTGGAATCTCAACCTTTTACCTTTAAGTCTTTTTATGGTCTTTTATCATAAGATTTGAAAAATGGGTGATTTTATGGATTTTGAGTGATTTAAGAGTATAAGCATTGGTCATTGACACCTCTATAATTTTCGTGCAAATCAACAATAGTATTTTGGGACAATAAGGCAGCAACAAGTAGCTAAATTGGGATCAACGAGAAAGATTAAATATAAATATCCTATAATATCAAAGTGTGCGAGAGATTATAAATAATGATAATATGTGGGTGCTAGAAAAATATATAATTGATATAAGAGTTAAGTATTATAACAAGTAATAAATAGCACACTATAAATCTTAACATTTTTTTAGAATTGAGATTTTCAATACTTTTAATGGGGAGATTCAGTATAGATGGACTAAGTGATTCAATGAAATTCAATCGATAAATTTTGTATCGTTTTTATGAATGTTGTAAATCTCATAATTTTTTATGTATTAAAACTTAAACTCTGGGGTTAATTTAAACTTTAAGATTCTACTTATTAAAATCAATCTGTTGCTTTTTAAGTTTTTTTATTTGAGTTTTAGTACAATTTTTTTATTAGTTATAGATGTAGGGCGTGAGATTTTTTATATATATTTATAACTCCAATATTATTTTATGCATAGAGGGTATGCATGTACAACTAATTTACATAATTTTTAATACTTTAATATATTTATTAAAAATATATGCAAAGAGTGTATCCTGATTTAAAAATTATGTATCCTGATTTAAAAATAAGAAATACGGTGTATAGGGAGTAGGAGTGGAAATAGGCTGGCTTTGTTATCTATAATAAACTTTTTTTTTTTTAAGTTTAAGCTAGATATTTCAAGTTAAATAGGCTTAATTGTGTGCCTATTAAAAGACTATTTGAGACTATTACATATATATAATTATTTTTATTTTTTAAATTACAAATATATTATATATTTTCCATATTAAATATGTAAAGACATTTATATAAATCTATTTTTTGGTAATAAGAGAGTTATTCAATATATTTTTATTTATAATAAATATAGTTTTAGTTTTAAATAAAAAATTATATTAAATCATGATTATTTAAATAGGTTGGTTTGTTAGGTTTTATAAGCCTATTTTGAAGCGAGAGCCTGATCATGCTTTAGCTAAAGTGTGGAAATAATGAATTGTGTTTCACTCAAAGAAATCAACATACAGAGTACTCCCTCCGTCCCGTCATATTAGGGACGGAGGGGATTGCACAAAAACCAAATATTGTGAGTGTAACATGATTAATTTTTTATTGGTGAGTGGGAAAAAAATTGTCTTTTTAGGAAATGAGACTAATAAATAGGACGGACCAAAAAGGAATATGAGACTAATATGACGGGATGGAGGGAGTAGTATATATAAAGGAATAACAATCTAAACAAATCTATATATCTAATGTAGAAGATATTTGAATATATCTATATAAGATATGTGTATATCTTAAGACCCCCGCAAGCAAAGACGGAGATAGTCGAAGCTTGGAGATGAAGTATTCGAAGAGTGGTCTGGATAAGCTCTTCGTGAAAATGTCAGTTACTTGATCTTCTAATGGAATGGACTTTGTCTGTAGCTTGTTGCAACTAATCAACTCCCGAATGAAATGATAATCGATGTCGATGTGTTTCGCCCGTTTGTGACAAATTGGATTTTGCATGAGAAACAAGACATTGACATTATCTAAAAGATGGTGGGAGTCGAGATGAGCGAAACTCGCAGCTCACGAAGAATATTGGAGATCCACATGATTTCTGATGTCATATTTGCAATCGCCCGATATTCCGACTCACAGCTGGATCGGGAAACTATTGGCTGCTTCTTCACACTCCAAGACACTAAGTTTGGACCCAAGAAAATTGAGTAACAATAGGTAGAGTGGCGAGTATCTGGACAACGCGCCCAATCCGCATCAGAATAACCTACTAATGAAGTCGAGCCGGTCGTGTGAAGGAATTTGTGAACTAAATGACTTAATCCATTAGCCGAGATGGTTAACTGGATTATCAAAAATAAATTGCTATGCCTATGATTAATCCAAGCATGCTCCTATTGATTATGCATAAAGGGGATTTTTGCGGAATACCTGGATTGTAGAAACCTGAAGAACGAGTGCGCAGAGATTTGATCCTCGACCCCTGATAACTGTAAAATATAGTAGCAATAATAATTTCTACACCCTAAGGTGGTCGATCCCATAGGGACTGTGCAACGAAATACCCAAAGTACTAGCTATAATTCATAGAACATAGAAGTTTGAGGAAATTGGAAAAGGAGTTTTGTTTTGAAAATTAAAGATGACAATGCAAGAAAATAAAGGGTTTTGAAAACAATAAAGGGAAACACAGATCCTAGGGCAGATAATCTAATCATCAACATGCAATCTCAATCAACTCAGCAATGGGGAAAACATAGATTTTGATGGATTAAATTCCTTGGTCCAGCAATTTAAATCCTAGATTATTAATTAGTGACTATCTCCTCTCGGTCTCAAGAACACCAAATTAATCAATCTCATAATTATCTAATTATTCCTATGTAGGTTTCTTCCTTTTGAGACAGAAAACAAACACAAATAATTCTCTCTTCCTGTTAATAATTTTCATCTCTCGATCCATCAATTATTAACTATAAACCTAGATCTCAATTCACCTCTCAGTCCTTCTTTTAATCTGGATTATAAAATTAAGTCAGAGAATTAAACCATGCCATTTGAGTCGATTTCAATAAACATGCATCAGAAAAGATAAATCATAACCCTAGAACCTGTTTAGGGTTCTAGCCACAAAACATGACTAGAATTAAAGCAAACATATTATTAAAGAACTTACAAATAAAGAGGAACCTTGAATGTCTTGTAAAAACTCCAAAACTCAATTATTCTAAGTGTAATATGATGGATTTATATACTGAAAGCATTATGATTGGTATATTATGTACAAGGTCGATTGGTTAATATACTGGGAATCATAAATGTTGTATGTTCATCTCCTGTCTGAATTAACAAACATGTGTCGCAAACGCAATTATCCTCTTATCTCGTCGATAGGGAGATCATACGGTGTGTAGAAGATCACGGAGGATCGTATGGATCGTTTGACCTAGCAAGATATAAATATTTATCACAGCTGAGACAGTTCCAGGATAAACTGTCGGTGTAGGCTGCAGCATACGCAGTAATAAGCATCTTATCTTGGATGGCTTGGTATGCTGGTGTGGGGCACACATTGATAAGGACCTAAGTCGAGATCGATTTTTTATCTGACATCAAAAGAATCTAGATCTTTATGGCTTGACGAGATCCTAAGCCTAAATGAAGGTACAGAAGTATATACAGATTGTGTATTACTTTGAGTTGCAGTGAAAGGCTCTAGTTAATTAAGCTTGTATATCTGTATCTTGGGTAATAGCAATTTGTGTATGACTGCCTGGTACTGGAACTAGGTAACCACATCCAGTATAGGATGGTGACATTCCCTGAACAGCTCAAAAGGTTTGTTATGCTAAGTCCTGCAGGCTGATTAAATTCAAGCATAAGTGAAAAAGGTTTGAGTGGATTGATTCAGGAATATAAGATGTTAATTAATTAAATAGCTTGTTAGAGCTTAAATTAATTAACGAATGTCTGTAACCTTAAATGTGGGGATATACCGAGCCCATGCAACCCGTACCTCAAAACGTGGTAGCAAATAGGTAGGACAATATTGATTCTCTGGTGGAATGAATCAATATTAATTAATTAATTATATTCTGGGTTGAATATGTGAATTAATTAATTGATAGGCCTTATTTGCTATTTGCATTCTGGTCCTTGGTTTGGCCCATGAAACTCAAGCCCAATAGGAGTCCAGTATTTTCCTATAAATAGGCCTCAGTTCCTAAGATCTCAATACACCACAAGATCATAAGTTGCACACAACAAACCGGTTTTTGGGAGCTGTGGTAATCGACCAAGATCTGAGAACGAGGAGGAAATTCTGCTTCTCAACCGGGCAAGGGATCTGATAGACAATCTTCACCAGATTTTCATGACGAGTTGGGATACAGATCAGAAGATCAAATCATGAGGATTTTTCTTCTTCTCTCTCTCCTTGTTTTTCGAAAATATTGTTATTATTTTCATAGATTAATTTCCTCAATCTGTTAGGAAATTAAATCTTTGTGCGTGGAAAAGATCAAAGGGGATCTCCACGCACTCGTTCTTCAGAGTTCATCAATCCAGGTATTCCGCATAAACCTTCTTATGCATAATAATATAGGAGCATGCTAGGATCATTCATAGGCATAGAAATTTATTTTTTATATTCCAATTAACGATCATTGGCAAACGGACTTAGTGATTCAGTTCACGAATCCCTTCAATTGGTATCAGAGCCAGATTTAATTAATTTGCTCTATCGAAAAAATAATATTGCCTATGATTATGCATGATTATTATTATTGATTGCATGCAATGGATAGTTTGGATTGAATTTTATGTTTTTCGTCCTCGTGGTTCTCGGGTTAATCCGCCCTTTTATATGGATTCATTTTTCACCCACGAGATAAATTCGTGGTTAGATTTAGATTTTTTAGATTTTAATTAGGATTATTCTATGTCATCTTTTATTTAAAAAATTAAATCTGTAAAACGGAAAACGAAGAACACGAGGAACACGAAGAACACGAAGAATGAAGGGCCGCATGATGCATGACAGCGCCGGCACGGCAGCGAGGCCATGCACGGCGGTCAGGCACGGCGGGGCATGGCAGCAGGGCGCGCGCGCACGCAGGCGAGTGCTGCGCAGCCCGACGCCGGCCAGGGCTGGTGCGGCGGCTCTGGGCGAGGTCGACGGCGCGAGGGAGGCCGGGGCAGATGGCCGGGATGGCGGCGCGCGGCCATAGCGCGCGACACGGCAGAACCCTTGGTTCCGCACGCGTACGTGACGCGGCAGAACCCTAGGTTTTGCGCGCCGCAGAAGGCCTGCGTGACCCTGCGCGCGCGACGACGACGTGTCTCCCCCCTCGGTCGACGTCGGCGGGCGGAGTAGGTGGTGGCGGCGGTGACTCGGGTGGCCGGCGACGCGTGCTAGGCGGCGACAGGGCTGGGCGTACGGCCGGAACTCGAAAAAACCCTAGGGTTTTACGTGTGGTTCGCACGAGCCCCGATTCTGCTCATGCGCAATTCCGGTGAGTCACGAAGGCCGACGGTGGAGAAGAAGGCATACGGCGGTTCGGGCAACGGTCGGGGCAAGCTGGGGCGGCGGCATGCGAAACGGGCAATGGCCGGAGGAGGCGGCATCGCGGGCTGCAACCATGCACGTAAGTGCATGGCTGTTGCTCGTGCCGGGAGCCCTCACAGCGGCGGCGAGTCGCCGGTGGTGGTGGTTCGCCGGTGGTGGCTCGTCGGGCTAAGTTCTCACGGGCTATTGGGCTTGCAATGTGTGCCTAGGCCCGCGATTTGGTTAACTGGCCCAGTTGTCCAATTTTCTGACGGATCAAATCTTAGAGGTCCAGATTCAGAAAATAAATTCAGGTCTCAGTACAAGTAGTGGGAGCCCAGTCGAAGATCTGTATTATTAATTTGAACTTGTAATAGTTAGAATTAATTTTATTTTGTATCATGGGGCCATGAGGACTTTTTTTTATTTGCTTTATTATCTGTCTTCGCATGATATACATGTTTAATCTAATTGCACAGCATATAAGCATGTTGTAGATAATAGGAGCACGTTTACTGCTTTTATTTACAGCTTTAAAGCATGCTATGTGATTTATTTTGTGTAATTAATTATAACTATAAATTCGGAGTTCATGCTATGCATGATAGAATTTTAGCAATGTTATAATTATGGCTACATAAAATAATCTGTGCAATTGAACCTTATGAACTAAAAATTACTAAGCTCATAATTTAGTAAGACCTCCACAAAGCGATCCTTTATTGGAAGTGGATAATTTATTAGGTAAACGTCTACATGTGTAGCTTACTTGATTTATTATTCATAAGTTCTAATAGATAGGATTTCTTAAAACAAACATTTAATTCATGTGAGAAGTGGGAGTACATGCGTAAACGTCTACATGTGTAGCTTAGATGTTATCCAGAGTATAACTCATTTGTGATGTCCCTGCTCAGTAGGATAATATGGTCTTAAGTTAGTCTCCAATTATTAATTCCATTTGTCTAAGGAACCCGGGCATGGATTGGAATTAAAGGACTGGAATTGAAAGATGCAGTCTGGTTAAGTGTTTTGTTGTAAACGTCCACATGTGTGGCTTGTAATAGTAATACTTATGCAAATTGGAGGAGACATTAATATTGCTTTATCATAAGGTTTCAATATTTAATTATTTCAATAGTTTGCGACTATGTTTTAATTTCTGTTTTAATTTATTGTTTTCAGACATGTCTATTGCTCACGTTGTCAACCTCTTAATAACAAACCCTTTAACTGGTCCGAATTTTCCTGAGTGGAAGTTATACTTCATGGAAATACTCTACACTGCAAAACATGCCCATATACTTTACATGGACCCTCTAACTCCCAAGTATTGGAACTGTACTGGTTATGAGCGAGTGTTCTATGACAGATGGGTAGCTTCTGATGAGTTTGCCCGCAAACTCATCATGAAGAGTCTGTCTAGAGAATTAAAGCTCAAGTACAAAAGTTCGGAACTGCTGTTGAGATATGGAGGGACCTTGTGAAGGTTTATGGGAAGGTGAGACGAACTGTCAGTTATAATCTTATAGAGGACCTGGTCTGCAAGAGGATGATCGATGGGAGTTCGTTGCTTCTGCACTTTATCAGTATGATGAGAATTATGAGAAAGTACAAAAAGAGAGGTGGACAAGTCAGTAAGCGGGCAGAAATAAACATTGTCCTGCACTCTCTCTCTGATTCTTATGATGATTTCATCAAGTCCCTCGGTACCAGGCGCGAGTTTACTCTTCCTGAGTTACTCCTAGCCCTGATGCGAGAGGAGTCTGATCTTAGGGCATTGGAATTTGCTCCAACTTTGTCAGCTTTTGACAAGACAGTTGCTGAAGCAAAGGAAATGCTTAAAAGGTTAGATGAAGCTGATTTAGCAGAAGATGTCATCAGGTCATGCAAACGCAAGCGAAGTGAAGTAGATTGTCTAGTGCTAGGCACGAGTAGACAAGGTACGTCATGTGCATTTATAACGGAAACATGTTTAGCATCGGTTTCTACCCATTCTTGGGTAGTGGATACTGGAGCTACTGACCATGTTTGTTATACTTTGCAGGGGTTCAGGCCGACAAGGCAGCTGAAGCATGACGAGATTACCATCTCAATGGGCAGCGGAGAGCGAGTCTCAGCAGTAGCCATTGGAGATTTTACTTTATACTTTGAAAACATTGTTTTGATTTTGAGAGATGTTTTATATGTGTCGATTTTTCGGCGGAACTTGATTTCAGTTTCCAAGTTATTTTGTGATGGATATTCAGTTATTTTTTATAGTGGAGTTTCTATCATTGGTAATAACAGTGTTACCTGTCATGGCAAACTGATTGACTCTCTCTATATCATTGATTGTATGCATAAATCTTTCGTGAACGTTGCAAACTCATCCAATAATAATAATCATTTAAAGAGAAAGTTTTCTTCCGATGAGGATCAAACATATCTCTGGCACTTGAGACTAGGTCACATCAATCTAAACAGGATTAAAAGATTAGCATGCGATGGGCTCTTGGATTCTTTCCAAGTGGTACCGCATCAAATCTGTGAGTCCTGTATAGAAGGAAAGATGACGACCAGGCCTTTTAAAGCAAGTCAGTCTCGAGCAGAGAATGTGTTGGGATTGATCCACTCTGACTTATGTGGACCAATGTCCACGCAAGCTCGTGGAGGTTATGAGTACTTCGCCACATTCATTGACGATTACTCAAGATTTGGATATGTCTATTTGCTTCTCCATAAGTCTGAATGCTTTGAGAAATTCAAAGAGTTTAGGACTGAGGTAGAAAAGAAGCAAGGTAAGACTATCAAGACACTACGATCAGATCGTGGTGGTGAATACCTCAGTAACGAGTTCTTGCAGTACTTGTCAGATAACGGGATTACATCCCAGTGGACTGCACCAGGGACCCCTCAACAAAATGGTGTAGCGGAAAGAAGAAATAGAACTCTCTTGAAAATGGTCAGGTCGATGATGAGTTATGCAAGCTTGCCGATTTCGTTTTGGGGATATGCCTTGGAGACAACGGCCTATTTGCTTAACCTGGTACCTTCTAAATTAGTTCCTAAAACACCTTTGGAACTCTGGTATGAGCGAAAGCCAAGTTTAAAAAGAGTGAGGGTTTGGGGTTGTCCAGCATATGTGCTGACAAAGGAACCTGATAAGTTAGAAAGTAGGTGTAAGCTGATGCTGTTTGTAGGATATCCCAGGCAAACGAAAGGTGGTTACTTCTATTATCCTGAGAATCAGAAAGTCGTTGTCAGTACCAGCGCGAGATTCTTGGAGGACGAATATGTAAGAAACCACAGATCCAAGAGTGAAATTGTCCTCCACGAGCTTAAGGACAAAGAAACAATTCCATCAGGAAAGCCCAGTGTGATGGTAAATCCACCTACAATAGGTGAGGCTATACCAACACTGCCACTAATGCAAGGTATGGAACCAACGCGTACTGTGCCAACTACTGACACGGTTCAGATGCCTTGTCGCAGTGGGAGGGTTATCCACCAACCCAAAAGGTACATGTTCGTGGGAGAGTCTTCTGACTTGATCCCAGAAAATGGACTGGATGATACCGATCCCTGGACATATGACGAGGCAATATCTGATAAAGATGCAGACAAATGGCTGATCGCCATGGATTCCGAAATAGAATCCATTACGGCTATGGATGTATACCAGAAAACTGATTTGCCAGATGGCTGTCGAGCCATAGGGTGCAAATGGGTATACAAAAGAAAGAAAGGAGCGAATGGTGAAATTACAGCTTTCAAAACAAGGCTGGTGGCGAAGGGTTATAGTCAGAAAGAAGGTGTAGACTATGACGAGACCTTCTCACCGGTAGCCATGCTTAAGTCCATTCCTATACTCCTAGCCATAGCAGCACATAAGGACCTAGAAATCTGGCAGATGGATGTCAAAACCGCGTTTCTAAACGGGTACCTTGAAGAAGGTAGGAACATCTATATGCAACAACCAGAAGGTTATGTGTAGAAGGGCGAAGAACATTTGGTCTGGAAGCTAAGGAAGTCGCTGTATGGACTTAAACAAGCTTCACGATCATGGAATCTGTGTTTTGATGAAGTGATTAAATCCTATGGATTTTCATAATGCTCAAACGAGAGTTGCGTGTACCGTCTATGTGTCAGCGGAAGCGTGGTGTTCCTTGCACTTTATGTAGATGATATTCTCCTATTTGTCGACAATGTGGAAGTATTGTCGGGCATAAAGGGGTGGTTATCCGAGCAGTTTCATATGAAGGACCTTGGGGAGGCAGGATACATCCTAGGGGTAAAAGTATTGCGGGAGCGCAATAAGAGGATGCTGACCTTGTCTCAAGGTTCATATGTGGATACTGTGATTGCCCGTTTCAGCATGCAAACTGCCAAGAAAGGTCTGTTACCCTTCAGACATGGCATATATCTTTCCAAGGATCAGTGTCCGGTGACACAAAGGGGGAAAGATGAAATGAGGAACGTGCAGTATGCATCGGCCGTGGGGAGCCTCATGTATGCAATGCTATTTACGGGGCTAGATATCTGCTTTGCTGTAGGCATGGTAGCGAGATACCAGTCTAACCCTGGACAGGCGCATTGGACCGCAGTAAAGCACATACTCAAATACTTGAAAAGGACTAGAGACTATTATCTCGTCTATCAGTGTGAGGAGTTGTGCCCTGTAGGTTATATTGATTCGGATTTCCAAGCAGACCGAGACGAAAAGAAGTCCACCTCTGGCTATGTGTTTACATTGGGAGGTGGGGCCATATCATGGAGGAGTGCAAAGCAGAAGTGCATTGCGGACTCCACCATGGAAGCAGAATATGTGGCAGCTTCTGAAGCTTCGAAAGAAGCAGTATGGTTTCAAAACTTCCTTCTGGAGTTGGATGTGATTCCTAAGCTGCCCAAGTCAGTCATGATATACTGTGATAATTCGGGAGCTGTGGCTAATTCAAAAGAACCACAAAAGAACCACGAAAGAACCACGAACTCACAGAGCAACAAAACACATTGAAAGGAAGTACCATATTATACGAGAAATCGTAGCAAGAGGTGATGTGCTAGTAGAGAAGATTGATACAAGAAATAATCTAGCGGATCCATTCACAAAGGCTCTGCCTCAGAAGGTCTACGAGATGCATGTACGTAACCTTGGGCTGAGGGCAAAGCTATCCACGTAGAATGTTTGATGTAATAGCTAGATTAGTTTAGACGCGTTATACTCTGGAAAGAACCTGTATAATGATTTGAGTATAAGTGGGAGATTGATGGATTTATATACTGAAAGCATTATGATTGGTATATTATGTACAAGGTCGATTGCTTAATATACTGGGAATCATAAATGTTGTATGTTCATCTCCTGTCTGAATTAACAAACATGTGTCGCAAACGCAATTATCCTCTTATCTTGTCAATAGGGAAATCATACGGTGTGTAGAAGATCACAGAAGATCGTATGGATCGTTTAACCTAGCGAGATATAAATAGTTATCACAGCTGAGACAGTTCCAGGATAAACTGTCGGTGTAGGCTGCAGCATACGCAGTAATAAGCATCTTATCTTGGATGGCTTGGTATGCTGGTGTGGGGCACACATTGATAAGGATCTAAGTCGAGATCGATTCTTTTATCTGACATTAAAAGAATCTAGATCTCTATGGCTTGACGAGATCCTAAGCCTAAATGAAGGTACAGAAGTATATGCAGATTGAGTATTACTTTGAGTTGCAGTGAAAGGCTCTAGTTGAGCTTGTATATCTGTATCTTGGGTAATAGCAGTTTGTGTATGACTGTCTGGTACTGGAACTAGGTAACCACATCCAGTAGAGGATGGTGACATTCCCTGAACAGCTCAAAAGGTTCGTTATGCTAAGTCATGCAGGCTGATTAAATTCAAGCATAAGTGAAAAAGGTTTGAGTGGATTGATTCGGGAATATAAGATGTTAATTAATTAAATAGCTTGTCAGAGCTTAAATTAATTAACGAATGTCTGTAACCTTAAATGTGGGGATATACCGAGCACATGCAACCCGTACCTCAAAACGTGGTAGCAAATAGGTAGGACAGTATTGATTCTCTAGTGGAATGAATCAATATTAATTAATTAATTATATTCTGGGTTGAATATGGGAATTAATTAATTGATAGGCCTTATTTGCTATTTGCATTCTGGTCCCTGGTCTGGCCCATGAAACTCAAGCCCAATCGGAGTCTAGTATTTTCCTATAAATAGGCCTCAGTTCCTCAGATCTCAATACACCATAAGATCATAAGTTGGACACAACAAACCAGTTTTTGGGAGCTGTGGTGATCGACCAAGATTTGAGAACGACGAGGAAATTCTGCTTCTCAACCAGGCAAGGGTTCTGATAGAGAATCTTCACCAGATTTTCAGATCGAGTTAGGATACAGATCAGAAGATCAAATCAGGAGGATTTTTCTTTTTCTCTCTCTCCTTGTTTTTCGAAAATATTATTATTATTTTTATAGATTAATTTCCTCAATCTGTTAGGAAATTAAATCTTTGTGCGTGGGAAAGATCAAAGGGAATCTCCGCGCACTCGTTCTTCAGAGTTCATCAATCCAGGTATTCCGCATATACCTTCTTATGCATAATAATATAGGAGCATGCTAGGATCATTCATAGGCATAACAATTTATTTTTGATATTCCAATTAACGATCCTTGGCAAACGGACTTAGTGATTCAGTTCACGAATCCCTTCATAATAATGCATAAAGGAAGTCTCAAATTCGTGCCTCAAAGTTCTAATTTATAGAGGGGGGAAGAAAGACCTAATTAGGTATTGGATTAGAATAGCAAAAACTGCCAAAACAGGCCAAAAATAACCTTCTCGAGCCTCTGTGTCGATCGACAGGCAGGCTGTCGATCGACACAACAATCCAGTCGAAATCCGGGCTAAATTTTGTGTCGATTCTTCAAGTTTGTTCTCCCTGTCGATCGACGGGAAAAATTTCGATCGACAGGAATGCACATGTCGATCCCCTTCTGCGCAGTCTCACGGTTTTGGCCATAACTTTTGCTCCCTAACTCCGATTGACCCGATTCCAGTTGCTTTGGAAAGCTAATTCAAAGATATTTCTCTTTCCATGCTTCATTAGCTCAAATTCCATGTGTGGAAGGATTTGTGACTATTCCTTTGAACATCATCTGCTTTCGGTTCGAGTTTCCAATGAATTCGGCCTAAAACCTGCAAAATCATACCATGACAAGCATAACACCCTCTAAAGTAGACTCATGCACAGAAATTAGTAAAAACATAACAAAATATACTTGAAACAATGGAGAAAAATATAGATAAGTGAGTATAACTATGAGCTTATCAATCCCTTTTCCCGCGCACCAAGATTTTTTGCTAACAGATCGAGGAATTAAATCTTTAAAAATTAAATAATAATTTTCAAAAACAAAGAGGGAGAGAATAAAGAACACGATCCTCCTGATCTGATCTTCTGATATGTATCCCAACTCTAATCTGAATATCTGGTGAAGATTCCCTTCGGATTCCTTTGTCGGTTGAGAAGCAGAATTTCGTCCTCATTTCTCAGATCTAGTCGATCACACAAAACTCCCAAATCCTAGTTGGCTGTGCTGCAACATATGATCTTGTGGTGTATGTGATTTGAGGACCTAAGGCCTATTTATAGGAAATTCTGGACTTCTATTGGGCCTGAGTTTTCATGGG
>JAPKLW010001947.1:25620-41240 GCA_026898455.1 Plectranthus barbatus | reverse complement strand
GTTACTTCACCCGCATTTTTGTCTTCTGCAGGATATCATGACAGGGGAGATTATTGGACGTGGCACTGAACGTGAGGGCTTGTATTATGTTGACGAGATAGCTCCTAGAAGCACCGTTATGTTGGCACATGGATCTTCTGAGCGAGAAATCTGGCTATGGCATAGACGATTGGGTCACCCGTCTTCCGGGTATTTAAACATTCTGTTTCCTCACTTAGCTAAGTATAACCCTTGTAGAACCTGTGAAACTTGTATTTTGGCCAAGAGCCATAGACAATCTTTTCACTCAAATAATACTCGCGTTAATTCTATATGCTCATTAATTCATTCTGATTTTTGGGGACCTTCACCTGTCTCAAATAGTCATAAGTTTCGATATTTCTTATTATTTGTTGACGACTGCACTAGAATGACATGGGTTTATTTTCTTGAGAGTAAATCCCAAGTGACTGAAAAATTCACTCATTTCTATACTTTGGTCCAAACTCAATTTAATAAAAAAATCCAAACCCTTAGATCAGATAATGGGGGGAATTTGTCAACAATACTATGAAAAATCTATGCCTTGAACGAGGAATAGTCTACCAAACTTCTTGCTCTTACTCACCTGAACAAAATGGGGTAGTGGAACTAAAGAATTGAATCATACTCGAGATAACTCGAGCAATAATGATAGAATCTCAAGTTCCAACACATTTCTGGCCCGAAGCAGTAGCTACTGCAATATACCTCTTAAACCGTCTTCCTACAAAAATCCTCCAACTCAAAACACCACTCGAAATGTTGGCCATTCAAGCCCAAATACCCACTCCTCTCACCCTTCAGCCCCGGATCTTTGGTTGTTCGGTGTTTGTCCATATTCCCAAACACGAATGAACTAAATTCTCACCATGTGCAGAAAATGTGTCTTCCTTGGCTACGGTATAAACCAAAAGGGATACCGGTGCTACAATCCTAAAACTCGTCGTATGCATACCACTATCCATTGCACCTTTCTTGAAACATAATTTTTCTTTAGCCAACTTAGCGGTCAGGGGGAGAGTATAGATACTCCGGAAACAAGTGACTCACTAAGCTGGCTCATAGATTTAGATTTCTCACCAGCAGATCCACAGCATGCCGACAATACTGAGGCTTCTACGCCTGAGCTGACTCCGGAAACAATAATACATAGTCCATCACCAGAGCCATCTCCAATTATTCCCTCTCCGATATCCACAGCAGGAGACTCTGATACGGATAAGTCCGAGGCAGAAACTGATAATCAAGGGCCTTCTACTTCAAACTATGTGCTGCCTCAGAGATCAAATAGGGGCATACCACCTAGACGGTATTCACCTGAAAGAGGTGGAAATACTCGATACTCTATTGGATCTCTTGCAACAGTGAATCTTTCGAAAGATGCCAACAAATTTGAGAAGGCATTATATGCAGAAGCTATTCCACATTCAGAAGAAGATGCTCTTCGCAACATAAATTGGAAACAAGCTATAGATAAAGAAATAGGAGCCCTTACTCGAAATGACACTTATGAAAAATGTCAGTTACCGGCATGAAAAAACCGATTGGATGCAGGTGGGTGTTTACTATCAAGAGGAAGTCAGGTGGGTCAATCGAGAGGTACAAAGCGCGACTTGTTGCGAAGGGGTACACTCAAACCTATGGAGTGGACTATGCAGAAACTTTCTCCCCTGTGGCAAAAATGAGCACTGTCAGGGTGATATTATATGTTGCTGCCATTAAAGACTAGGAGTTACATCAATTTGATGTGACGAATGCCTTCTTACATGGGGCATTGAAGGAAGAAGTGTACATGGAGCGTGTGCAGATTAAAGAAAACTCTATATGGGCTAAAGCAGTCTCTGAGGGCATGGTTTGGAAGATTCACCACAGTTATGAAGAAGCATGGATACTTACAGAGCAACTCAGATCATACCTTGTTCATAAAAAGGCAAGAAAAACTCATAACTTGCCTCATTATTTATGTTGACGATATGATCATGACAGGAAATGATCTGGAGGAGATTGAAGCATTGAAGAAAAACTTGTTCGAAGAATTCGAGATGAAGGACTTAGGGAATCTAAAGTACTTCTTGGGAATTGAAGTGCTACGATCAAAAGGTGGGATTTTCATCAATCAAAAGAAATACACCTTAGATTTGTTGGCTGAAACCGGGATGCTGGATTGTAAACCAGCAAGCACTCCAATTATGGTTAACCATGGTCTTCATATCAGAGAAGGGGCTGAAACAACTGATCGAGGAAGCTACTAGCAACTAGTGGGAAAACTAATCTATCTTTCTCACACCAGACCAGACATTGCCTATGCTGTCAGTGTTGTGAGTCAGTTCATGCATCAACCTCAGTTCGAACACATGGAAGCTGCTATAAGAATTGTCAGATATCTAAAGGATACATTTGATTTTGGGATACTTTTCAAAAGAACCGGACATCTAGAGATTCAAGCCTATACAGATGCATACTGGGCCGGAAACCCGATTGATAGACGGTCCACGGCAGGATACTTTGCTATGATACTTTACTCCCTATAACCACATTAAGAAAAAAAAAATGATCTTTCAATTTTATCCTTTTAATTTCAATTTAAATTAAAATATCTAATATTCAAATATATATATTCCTTAAAACACAGCCCCTCAAATAAAACCCTCATAAAATTTAGAATATCATATTTTTCTCAAAATCTAAACATAGAGTTAGGCATATCCATGTAGCAAGACCCTTTCGCTGTTGATGCCTGAATGAGGTTGATAAATCCATTTTGCACTACAAATATTTGGTTTACTGAATTGGGTTTGTAAATCCATTAAGCAGTACAAGCATATGGTTTCAGCCATCAACTCCCGGCTCCACGTTGAGAAGTTTTTCTCGATGTCGTATTATTGTATATAAGAATTACTGAACTATTTTAGTTTTCAAATTGTTCATGTCAAGACAATAAAATACTTCATAGATCTTGAACAAGAATTTTCTATTGACTGCATTCCTAATCTCAGTGTTTATTTTCTTCCTCTAAAATTCAGCCGTCATTGGTTGTACATAGCAGCAACAAGATAAAACTACGAATCTATTTATTAGGAGAAAATAAATAAAAATTAAAATGGTAGAAGCATAATTTTGTTTTAATTTTGGTGAGGTTATTCAACGGAGGTTTATTCATGGACTTTTCTTTGACGGAGGCTTTGTTTATTGGAGTTGTATATTTGCATATCAATTTTCATAATTAAGATTTTTAATTGAAGTTTTAAGGATAAAATTGGAATATAATATTTTATTTTCTTAATGTAACTGTAGGGGTAAAAAGATGTTTATATTTAGAATCACCCATAAATAATCCAAGATTTTTATTGCTCAAACAGTAATTACATATTCATAAGAAAATAAAAACACGTCACGTTAGTAGTTTGGTTTCCAAAATCAGCCCGTACAAAAATTGTATTAAAATAAATAATGAACATGTAATATTTATTTAAAATATCAAAAATATAATTTGTTTGAACTCTTATTATTACTCCTTCCGTCCCTTGGCATTAGTCTCATATTCCTTTTTCGTCCGTCCTAACTTATTAGTCTCATTTTCTAAAATGGAAAAAAATCTCCCCACACCAATAAAATATTAATTACACTACACTCACAAACATTGGTAACTGTGCCAAAAGCAAATAGGACTAATGTTAAGAGACGGACGGAGTATTTATTATGTGTATATATATATTATAAAATATAAAAATAGTACTCCCTCCGTCCCGGATCTCTTGAGACGTTTGACCGGGCACAGAAGTTAAGAAAAAGTGATAAGAAAAGTTAGTGGGGTAGGATTGATAGGTTAATGATTAGGAGTGATAGTGGGGTATGAGAGATAGTGGGGTAGAAGTAGAGTAGGTTTAGTGGGTAATTAATTAATAAAAACTTTCCAAAAAAGAAAACATTGCAAGTGTTCTGGGACGGACCAAAAAGAAAAACGTAGCGAGTGTTCTGTGACGGAGGGAGTAATAAGATAAAGTAAAAGTAATAAATAAGATTATTATTGATGTGATATTTTTAAAAGTAAAGTGTGCAAAATTATAAATGTAATAAATTTATTTCTTTTAATATCCGAGTAGATATCTTTTGTATTGTCCAGGGCAAATTATTGTCCAAGTAGTTGGTGGGCAACCATTGTATCTCCTAATAGACGTGTCACACCATAAATGTATTAGTTAAGCAATTAATATGAGGAATGATTGATTAGGAAGGCAGATGAGTGTTACGCATTAAAGATATAATTTGAGGATTATGTAAATAAGTGATCCAATGTAGAATCATGCACAATGTAATAGTTTAAACACTTTATTTATGGAAAATTAGTCAGAATATTCTAAATTATTAATTAGGTAATTTCATCCCATCTTTTTAATGTTAGGAAATATATCATAAATTTTAATTTCATTAAAAAAAAATATCATCAGTCAATGATGGTATAAAATCGTGTTGACTCACACATTATGTACCATGTGCTAACGATATGTAATTCTTATTTTCTTTTTTAAATCCTAAGTGTACAAAACACTTGCTTTATTTATTAAAAAACGAATTCAAATTAACCAAATAAATCAAACCTAAATAAGATAAAGTTTTATTTCTCTCCCTCTTTGCAGGCACACTAGAAGACAACGCCCCAATGGACACGCCCTGAGGCCGTGAAACCCCCAACCTTCTGTAGTTGGTTATTTGAGGGGGAATGATTGGTTATTGAGGGTTTAGGAGAGGCGGTACTGGTGAAGGTCGGACAGGGTGGATGCCGATCAATGGCGATGGTATAGATGTAGCCACCATAACTGCACATAAAGCTGAGCTTCAACAGTGGAAGCTCAATGTCCCATGAATCCATAGTGGGAGTTGGGGGAGGAGTTGAGGAAATTTGGATAGACGATCATCGTCAGGGTGGCAAGGTGGCGGCAGAGGTGGATAGAGCCGTGGAGAGTAGTGGTGGTGGGTCCTCCATTGAAGGAGAAGAAATGTGTTGGTCCAAAATCAAAGGGTTTTTTATTAAAAAAAATCAAAGGGTTAAACACACAAAGAAAAATATTATTTTATTAAGGTTCAAAAATGCTTGTTCCTTTGCAAATTTTGATTATAAAAATACTTGTTGAAGTCACTTATCTCTTTAACTTAGCAAGCTTAAGAGAATATACACCAATAACTTAAACAACTGTTGGGTTTCAAATCAAGAACAAAGTTAAACAAAGCAGGTAAATGACAAAGATATTTTATAGTTGTTCAAAACCAAATGTCTTATGTCCATACTTCAACCAAACAGGTTAAAAATCACTAGAACAAGTTACAATGTGATGTAGAGCGATCTGTTGCAGCCGCAGACAACTCTTTAGTCCACCGGCTATATACTCACTTGTCTAGTCCACCTTGTACTTGTTTCGTAACTTGATGTGCGAACGTATAGCGTAGCCACCAGCTGTAGGGTTGGATGATTGAGTTATTCCAAGAACGAAAAGATGAGTGATTTTATAAGTAAAACCTGAGTTTATCAAGGGGTTGAAATACTCTCCCCATATTCTTACTTAGACTATGAAAAACTCCAGTGGATAAGAGTCTTATGTTGAAGAACAAGGTGAGTTACGAGAGCGTGAGAGCTTTGAGAATGCATTGTAATTTAAGTGTTCGTAAATGTATATTTATCCTCGAATGTTCCCATCAATTTCGTAACCTTCTCTCTGTGAGCCAAGTCCTCTATTTTTAGGCAGAGGTCTCGAGAGATTTAAAATGTGGCCATTGAAAATAAACTTGCAACGACCAATAGGATGTTCCGACTATGTCATGCTTTCTGAGTTGCAGTATAGCATGAGGTACTGTGGTAGGTCGGTTTTTATGCTTGTAACAGAATGACTTTTTTCCCAATCTTAGGAATCCAAAATTATTGATTCCTAAGACACTTGATCTTTTTGTCTCGCTATAATGCATACTGGAGATTCCTTTGTCTTTAAGTTTGCTCCTTAAAAGATTACGACTGACTTTATCTTCTTGTCTCTTGTTTGTTTGGTTTAGTGAGTTTCTTCACTTCAGCTCTCGAAAACTAGTAGCTTATCTCCGCAATTGGTAACTTGTCAGTCTTGTCAGTTCCTAGTATCTTCAAGTGAGTCATTTCCCAGCTAGCTCCGGGACTCCAAATTGGTGACTGAGTTAGCTCCAATTAAAACTTGATAGACCTATACATGACATAAAAGTTTGAGCTATACTAACACCTATAGATAGTCAGTTCTATACAACAGTAACTGACAACTCGTTGGTTTGACACATCAAAATTAACTCTAAAAGGAGAATTACAATGTAATTCCTAACAATTTCCCCCTTTTTATGTTGTCGAAACTAACTCCAAAACTGGCCAAGGGTTAACAAATACCAAGAACCAAATACCTCTTAAGCTCAGTCTATCTTAGTAACGAATCTTTCCACTCAACCGAAGGCAAGATAGTTCTTGATTAATTTCAAGGGTGGTAACTGATTTCACTGGAGCGTGTGAGTTCAGTATAAGCAATAAAATTTTAAGACAAAGAGACATTATCTTCAAAATGATCAGTATCAGCTTCCATTGAAATAAGATAAACAATAAATCACAAGTCACAATGGAAATTAAATAAAAGGAGAGCTCTATTTCCAAAAGAGCAGCAATTGGGAGGGTCTTCGGCTTGTCTCTACCTCCTCTCATTTGATCATCTATTTCTCAAGTTCTAACCAGCTTTCCCCTCGACAACATTTGCAAACCAATTGTTGTGAAGTTATTCTCGTTTAGCAGTATGTAGTAGTGAGTTGCAGACCATCATAAATGTCTCGTAACAACGCATCGTCAATATCTCTCTAATCCGTAAACCCTCAATTCTAATCATGGTCGAAGAAGGGTAGTTAGATATTTGAGTGATCGTCCTACCTATTTGCTACCACATTTTGAGGTACGGGTTGCATGGACTCGGTTTATCCCAAATTTAAGGTTACAAACATTCGTTAATTAATTTAAGCTCTGACAAGCTATTTAATTAATTAACATCTTATATTCTTGAGTCAATCCACTCAAACCTTGTCAATCAGCCTGTAGGACTTTAGCATAACGAACCTTTTGAGTTGTTCAAGGAATGTCACCATTTTATACTGAATGTGGTTACTTAGTTCCGGTACTAGACAGTCATACACAAGATGCTATCACCCAAGATACAAATATACAGACTCAACTAGAGCATTTCACTACAACTCAAAGTGATACACAATCTGCATATACTTCTGTACCTTCATTTAGATTTAGGATCTCATCCAGCCATAGAGATATAGATGCTTTAAATGTCTGATAAAAGAATCGATCTCAACTTAGGTCTTTATCAATGTGTGCCCCACACCAGCATACCAAGCCATCCAAAATAAGATGCTTATTACCGCGTATGCTGCAGCCTACACCGACAGTTTATCCTGGAACTGTCTCATCTGTGATAACCATTTATATCTTGCTAGGTCAAACGATCCATACGATCTTCCATGATCTACTACACACCGTATGATCTCCCTATCGACGAGATAAGAGGATAATTGCGTTTGCAACACATGTTTGTTAATTCAGACTGGAGATGAACATACAACATTTATGATTCCCAGTATATTAACCAATCGACCTTGTACATAATATACCAATCATAATGCTTTCAGTATATAAATCCATCAGTATTATGCTCTTAAATGCGGGGATTAGGAAAGATTGATTGAAAGTGTCAAGTTCCCTTTTGTAGGTTGGGCATAGAAAAAAGAACGGTCTGGATTTATTAGAGAATTTGAAATTAATGGTTTAGATAAATCCTCCTTTCAGTTTTTTTGCACTTTTCGGCCCAACACAATTACAAAATAATGAGTGGGCCACGCGCTAGATCCTCATTTGTCCTCGGACCGACCTGACCAAATACATTAATGTCATCGTTTGATGTGTCATATTGAAGACTCCTGGTTAGTTCTCCCACCTAATTTCCAAACTCGCACATGCAAAACTTGGCGTGATGTCATCTTGACTCACAATAAGACAATTATTAAGGTTGAGAGCTAGGACTCAATTTTATTCCACAACAATATAATTTCTAGACTGATTGATTACAACATCAGTTTCTAGTGCGAGAAGCCTATAAAGAGAATACTACAATCAAAGCTTAGACTTGATCGTATTCTGCATCTATCTTTCAATAAATAGAATAGATCAAAGTTGAGAGCTTGGATTCAATTTTCTTTGGAATTCATATCGTCGAAGTCTAAAAGTCCAAGTTTGACAAACAATTCTTTGAATCGGGCTCCCGAGAGTGGCATGATGAAAATATCTACTAGTTAATCTTCTATTCAGACATATTCCACTGCGATGTCATTCTTCACCACATGATGTCTGATAAGATGATATCTATCAATATGTTTTGTCCTTTAATGGTGAACATGATTCATAGTTATAGGCATAACACTATCTCTATCATAATATAAGGGCACTGCTATGGTTAGGACATCATAGTCCATTAGTTGCTGCTTGATCCACAATACTTGAGTGCAATGACTGCCAATTGCTACATATTCAGTTTCTGTAGTGGAGGTAGCAACTGAGTGTTGCTTCATGCTAAACAAAGTTATCAGTTTATTGGTGAAACTGATAAGTGTCGCTAGTACTCTTTCCATCAATCCTGCATCCTCCAAAACCTGAATTTGAGTATCCCACTAGATCTAATTCATCGTCGTTGGGATACCAATTACTCATAAAATTAGTTCCCTTTGGGTATTTCACAATCATGTTAGCAGCTTCTGGATGAGATTTCATCAGATTGACCTGGAATCTTGCACATATGCCGACACCATACGATATGTTTGGAAGATTGGCTATTAGGTAGAACAACAATCTAATCATCCCTTTATAAAGAGTAGGATTACTTGACTTCCCTTATTCGTCAAGCATCAGTTGGACATTAGAGCTCATGGGGTCCTTAATGTTTTAGTCTTCCTTGGACAAAACTTGAGAATTAAGTCCTTTGTGTGCTTCCTCAGACTAAGAAAAATATCTTTTGGCAGTTTTTTCACTTAGAGTCCTGGGATATACATTAGTTTGCCCATGCTCATCTAAAAGTTATTTTGCATCAACCGGGCAAACTTTTCGCATAGAATTGGATTCTTAGACCCAAAAGATTATATCATCCACATAAACTTGCACTAGAAGGATATCATCTCCGTCCTTGATAAGAAAGAGGGTCATATCGATGTTTCCCTTCCGGAATATGTTCTTTAGGAAAAACTGATACATTGTTTTATACCAACTTTTAGGAGCTTGCTTTAAATCGTACATAGCTTTTCTCAAGGAGTACACCTTATCTCCTTCTCTGAAACTAGGAGGTTTCTCCACATACACCTTCTCATTAAGGAAAGAGCTTTTTACATCCATCTGAAAAACATTTAGGTTGTAGAATGTGGAATATGCTAAGACTAGCCAAATGGCTTCCAACCTTGCAACCAAAGCAAGGGTTTCTTCCAAATTAATGATTTTCACACAATGAGTCCTTGCTCATCGCGTTTGTTCTTGAAAACCCACTTCGTGCAAGTCATTTTCTGATGCACTGGCTGATCCACCAAATACCAAAAGTTATTGCAGATGAAATCAAAAATTTCTTCCTACATTGTGTTGATCCAATCAGCTGATTGCAACGCCTCTCCTATCTTCGCAAGCTTTAACTATGAAATAGAACACGAGAGCACAATTTTGAGCCTTGTGCAAATTGAATTTCCTACATCGTCAATGATGTTGGTTAGAGGATGATCTCATAGCCATTTAGGTCATCTAATAGCTTCAACAACAACTGGATTACTCTTGAATTCAAACTCCTTTGCTGCGATAATTAGAATATGCAATAAGTTAAAATCTTTCTAGTTGTGTGAGCTCTAAGTTAGATACTCCAGAACTGATTGCTCCACAACTTGGTTGGTTCCTCTGTGCTGATGACATCATCAGTTTGCACCTCGCTAGTTGTTAGTTCTGCTTCTCATGTTGCTGGAATTCTGCCAGTTGAATGGGCTTCTTTTTCTTCGTCTATTCCAGTATTGGTTCCCCCTTTATGTAATCTATCAGATAGAGACATGGAACCAAATGCCTCAGCAAGATCAGTTGCATCACCGACCTTCTTAGTTAGTTGGGCTCCGACTGAAGAAGCTGGTACACATGATGATTTTTTCGTTGATTTAGTGAAGTTAGTTGTCCTAGAACAACATTCGTGCAACTTACTATCAACATTTTTTATCTAAAAAAACATCCTGAGCTAGTTCTTTCATTATCATTCACACTAAAGTAGACTCATAAAATAATACTTCATGTTATCTCCACAAGTCCGATGGTTTTGTTAAGCACTCTAAACGCCTTGTGAGAGGGGTATCCATGTCCAAGAAACACACCCTCATCAGCTATGGGTGAAAAGGTGTTCAACTTTGACTTCCCATTACTGTGGACATAACACGGGAAACCGAATGCACGAAAATGAGTTAGAGAAGGCTTACGAGATCTACAACACACCGTATGATCTCCCTATCGATGAGATAAAAAGGATAAAGTTATTTGCATTATATGCTTGTTAATTCATATAGGAGATGTAATATTGTAAAACAATAATAAGGATTGCCAGTATATTAAACATATGGGACATAATGTACGAATCATAATGCTTTCAGTATACAAATCCATTTTCTTCAAGTCTCATTTTCGTCAAGCTTTAAGTTTCTTCTTATGCTTTTGTTCTCTTAGGCATCCTTATAGTTCGTAGAAGAAGAAAATCTTAATTTGTTAGATCCTCTTGTATGGTAATCACTGAGACCATCTTTTCAAGAAGCTAGCATAGTTGCATTCCATATGGTATCTCAGCAGAGGACTTTCTCTGAATGCTATTGATTATTTGGGAAAAGATGAATCTTGTCCTGTTTATGCCATCCTTGTTGTCAAAGGCCATCATTGCTTTCCATGATTTATCATAAAATTCTCCGAAGAATTCTGTTCGGTAGACTACTATTCTACTTATTGACAAGTTGTTTCAGGTCAGGAATACCAAGTGTCTAAATGCAGCCACCAGGTTTATCCTAGCCCGAACTCTATGTACATAGACTATTCGAGTTAGGGTTAATCCCACGGAGAGTGGAGTAAAGTTTAACAACCTCCAGTGTCACGAGTATCCAAGTGAAGCAAATAATTAATACTAATCTCTAATGCTCAAAAGAAAATATCAAATATAACAAAGTGTTCAGATTGGATGAATCTTGATATCGAGTTGCTTTAGAATGGTGTTAATCAGTTTTATGCAATTGATCTAGTGGTAGATAAATAGATTTTGAAATGCTTTCGAAGATCTTAAACTCTTCTCAACTCCAGGCACTGTCACTACAAGGAGCCTTCCTAAGATAAAAAACAACATTGAATACCTACTGTCACTAGGTTCCCGCTGGAGTTCTCCTTCTTAGTCAACACTTAAGTCTCTACCTAGGATTCCTATAGTTGCTATTCACCGAGAATAACCTAAGTTGCCCAATTCCCCGTCTATTATAGTTGGCATCCCAACCCTAGTGCTTTCGCAACTACATTATGATCCAGGAACCTATTCTAATAATAAGTTGACGACATCCGTTTCCAGCCTGGCCTAACTATGAATTACCCTTCCAACCCCTTAGCTAGATGGTTTTACCACTCGTGAGTTCACTTGGCTAAAGCTACCCCACTTTGGTTTCCCGATTCCCCCATATCTATTCTGGTAGCCATCCTGAGTAGCCCTAATGGATTGGCTGATTAGAGAGTACTCTCCATAAGAAGAAATCAAGTAGGAAGGATGATGAACATAAACGTACTAGTTTCAACCAAGTTAGATAAACTTGAACCTCACACCCAACATCTCAACTTCTCAATAGATCAATTCATCCACCCCAAATGAAGTGTTTAACTAGACATCATAAAATAAAATAAATAACAAGATAAAATGAATTACCAAACTTCATATTAAATCTCGAAGGATGATTAATCCTTCAAGTACATACAAGTTTGATTCTCCAACAAAGGAACGATTGAACTACAAATCTAAATAAGCTTACAACATCCAAACAATAATAAATAAATAATGTTTATGGCTATTTATACTAAAAGCCTTATTTGCCACACATGGCAATTGCTTATTCCACACAGAGAATGCCTGATTCGTCCCCTCCAAATATGCCATTTTCAATATTCAAAACCTTCCTTCTTTGACTAATTGAAATCCCCTAGACACATCCTTTGATTTGAGATTGATTGATTCAACAAGATTAACAACACTTTCCATCTTTGACTTGATTTGGTTTTCACATTTATCTCATTAATTGATGCTCCTAGATCTTGTAGCTTTAAATCATGTAGTTTTCTTTCACTTTCCAACTCCAGTTTTCTTGTTGAATTGCCCAATACGAGGAGGTGTCTACAAGTGCATATGAGATGCTGATTCCTTTCAATTCTTGGAGCAAGCTCATTTGGGCAATTCATTTTAATAGTCGAAAATTCATTTAGAAATTGTCAATTTCTCCATCCTTTCCTTTGTGAAACATCTTAGAAAAATCACCCCGTCTCTACAATAAAATATGACTAAGTACTTAATAAAATAAAAGAAAACTTATCCAAATGAGGTTAAATCTAGAGTCGTGTCACACCTACACATTTGAACAATACTTGTCCTCAAGTTTAGCGCTAACACTTGTGATAGACCAAAACAAAATAAATGACTCTATTTGGGAACATATGATCCACTTGCATCAGACTAAATCAATTAACCAGACAAAGTAAGGGAGTAGAATTAATTTAAAAGTCACCACAACAGATTGGAGAATTTTTATAAGTGAACTCGCATCACTTGTCTCTCAATTTTTTTAAATTATTTCATGTCACTCAATCATATAGAACAATAGCTACATTGGCCATGGAAAATATTTTGTTCTCCACTCCTATAAATTGGTCATTTCATTATCAAAGGGGTCTTTTGAAGGTTGTAATGAGGTTGGCTAAAGGTGGAAAGATTCTGAACTGGCTGGATAAAACTTGATTTAGCCCTAAGGGAGTTTTGTATTTGTTTTCCCTTTTTCCTTCCTCGTTTTTTCATGGGCTAGAGCACAAAACATAATTTGTTTACATGTTATACAAGTGTTGATACTTCCTCTTTCATTGGATGAAACTATAAATGATCTGCTGACCATGTTTGATGAGGTTTCTGAGAGAAATATTTAGGGTAGAATACTCTTGAATTCTCATTGTCCCCCTTTAAGTAGGTGAGGACTTGTCGATTAATCTCCTCAAAAGATTAAGATGGAGGAATGCCTCTTTGAGTTCCTCCGCTCATGACCGAATCTCTTCGCGTGAATCGATGCAAGATTTTCAAATAT
Source organism: Plectranthus barbatus (assembly GCA_026898455.1). Taxonomy (NCBI): domain Eukaryota; kingdom Viridiplantae; phylum Streptophyta; class Magnoliopsida; order Lamiales; family Lamiaceae; genus Plectranthus; species Plectranthus barbatus. The sequence continues at coordinate 27,794 of JAPKLW010001947.1, read as the reverse complement.
GGAAAACTTGCGACTCGTGATCTTCCTTAGAGATAGACATAGGAAGATCAAGAGATCTCTTTGTGAAGGCGCATGCTTCCAGAGGATGGGGCATCAAATGCCGAAGATTAATTTCTGCCTAAAATATTTTTGCATGTGGGCCTCGGAAATAGCAGAAACAAACCCTCTTGAGTGTTTTGACTATTCGCTCAAGGAAAGGAACCTATCCCATCAGTTTTTATCCTATCATATTGATGGCATCCCTATGATTTAACTGACAAGACAACCAGTTGTCAAATTTCCCACTTAGAGTGATTTTCTTGACTATTGATGACTTAAACTGGTCAGTGTTTAAGCCCGAAGGATCACATAAAAAGCAATTCGAAAGATAATTCAATTTATTGTAGTTTTTTGTCAAGATGAAGATTCATACAATTATATTTCTAAAAATCATATCTAGATAACTTAAATCTACTCTAGTTGCAGCACTATTTCTAACTAGGATAGATATTTAATATCTAAATCCTTCCCAATATTTGTTCTTCTTAACTTGAATAATCCAGCTTGTTCAGTTTATGTTGCTGCTCTTGTCATCTCTTCTCTGACTTCATCAAGCTCTCCTTCCGAGTCTACGTAGAGAGCATCTTAGCCAGAGAGTGAGCCTCTCGAGTTCACCTATTCACCAGCTGGATCTCTTTGTAGGTGGCCATCATACAAGTGCAGGAAGACAAGATAATTATAGTAGGCATATGGATGGAGATCAAGGTGGCACAGTTTATCTAGATATATCAAGAAATTATTGAGAATATGGTAAGGTTTGATTGATCTAGATATATCTTGATAAGATAAGATATTTAGTGAATTTCAGATCTTAGCAATATTAAATTTGGTTTTAAGTTGATTTCTACATTTGTTAGGATTTTTTGTTCTTTTTATTACAAATATATCAAGATATATATAGTTGTTGTATATCTTGATAGGTTTGACATGTTTTCAAATTTATTTTCCTAGTTACAATAGGTTTAGAGATTTATTTTCACCCTATAGAGAGGGTTTAATACTTTCATTGTAATTTAGTTTTTAGATCAATAATATTCGTGAGTCTTATTCTCCAATTATCTGAAAGCTCTTGAATTGGAGTACCTTGAAATTAAAATCTTTCTTATCAACCGGACTTTCACATCCGTTGGTGGCGTCTTCACCATATTCAGTGTTGTTGAGGCAAGTTTCTTATTGGGTCATAGGGGTTCAATTTGTCATTGTTGACGGTTCTTTGAGGATCGACTTCAAAGGTGTTGAATTTCCACCTTTGTTCTTTTAGCTTCCATGTGAGTGTGATATCGATCTCATGGCAGTTTCCGTTACGGGTAGGCTAATATAAAATCTTTCATATTTTTTTCATTTATGTTTTGTATCAAGTCTGTTCCTGGGCTACGATTCTTAATCAACCACCAGGGATTGTATCATTTAGCACAAGATCCTTGGTTAATCAGGTTGTTTCTTTATATTTCGTGTCATTTTTTGTTCTTTTTCATTATTTCTTTGTTTTTCCCAATATTATTAATATTATTTTCATTTTTAAATTATTATTATTATAATTTTCATTTTTTAAACTATTATAATTATAATTTTCATTTTTTTCTTATTATAAGTAGTATTTTTGTTTTTGCCTCTTAATATCTATATCATTAATATTTATCCATGTCCCATATTTTTTTTTTGAAAATCCATGTCATACCTATCAATTTATATTTATCTATATCCATATTCATCTATAACTATTCATATTTATCCATATATATCCATCCATATCTATATATTCCACATATATATTTATATATCCATCTATATAGAGTCCTCGAGTCATCTAGTAAATATTATTGTATGAAAAAAACTATCATTTGATAACAATTTCGGAGCATAATGATGAGCATTCCTACTTTTCAAGGTAGGAATGATCCTGAGTTATACCTTCATTGGGAGAAGAATCTTGAGCTTATTGTTAACAATCATTACTATACTGAGCTCAAAAAGTTTGATTTGGCAACAATAGGGTTTATTGATGATGCAATTACTTTGTGGGATCAATTGATGTGTAAAAAGAAGAGGTACCGAGATCTTCCAATTCAGAAGTGGAAAGACTTACAGGTAGTAATGAGAAAATATTTTATATCTAATTATTAAAATAAAAAATT
>JAPKLW010001947.1:15518-25610 GCA_026898455.1 Plectranthus barbatus | reverse complement strand
CTACAAAGAGATGAAAGAAGACATGAGTCGAGCTAATATCATTGAGGATCGGGAAATAACAATAGAAAGATTTTTGCTGATTGAATTGGGGGATCCGAGAAAGATTGTAACTGCAACATTATGCGAATATGGAGGACATGATTCACATGGCCATCAAAATTGAGAATCAGTTCAAAAGGAGGAATAAAAGTAATGATATAAGCTATATACAAGCAAGATGGAAGATCCAACTAGATAGTTATTTCTCATTAGAAAAGCTTAAGCCATTGGTGGAGCAGGCATTGGTGACAACCAAATCTGAGTCGGTGAGTGCTTCAATTCAAGAGTTTAAGGACAAGGATATGACAATTAATACACCTATGGAGAATTCTATTGAGAATAAGCACAAGATCGAGGCTCCGACTAAACTTAATATCATTACCGATCTAGTTTTAGGTATACAAAAAGCCAAAATTAAGAGACCAAGGTAGAAGAGATCACAATACCATTTGTACTCATTGTTGTTACTAGTAAAGCTTTGAGTGTACAATATCAGATGGATATACATGAGGGTTAATAATCAATGAAGGCTTTAGAGGAGAAGGTTGAGAGGGAAATAGTTTAGAAGATTGTTTATGCAAGAACTATTATTTTGAAAAGGAAGATAAATGAATAGAAGCAGTCGCTAAAGTTTGAACATGATGATGCACCAAACAAGCCAACCAAGAGCAACATAAGATGGTCCATTGAATCTAGTGCAAACTTGGATTTGAGGAAAAATCCTTTTGAAGAGGAGGGAAATAATAGAGATCCTGGTGACACGGTTTATTAAGATATATCAAGAAATTATTGAAGATAAGATAAGATTTGATTTGTTTTGATATATCTTTATAAGATAAGATATTTATGTAATTTCAGATTTTAGCAATATTTTATTTGGTTTTAAGTTGATTTCTAGATATGTTATGATTTAGATTTTGTTCTTTTATTACGAAGATATTAAGATACAGTTGTTGTATATCTTGATAGATTTGATATGTTTTCAAATTTGTTTTCCTAGTTAGATTGGTTTAGAGATTTATCTTCATCCTATGAATAGGGCTTAACACTTTCATTTTAATTCAATTTTTAGCTTAATAATGTTCTTGAGTTTTATTCTCCAATGATCTAAAAGCTCGAGAATTTCTTGGAAATACCATGAAACTTTGCGACTTTCACAATGATCACGGGCACAAGACGAAGGAGTGTTAGGCCTTGCGCCTAGAGGTCATTGAGCTTCTAAAGAATGGATTTTGAAAGAACAGTTGACCAATTAACGAAACCCCCAGAGATTCCGCGCCTCAGGACAAACCACCACAAGAAGAGAAGACGATTCATGCAATCACGGGAGGGTCCAAAGTGAGTGGAAAATCTTGGTCAGCTGGGAAGAGAGCCAGGAGAGCCCTAAATCGCGATGCACCAAACATAAGTTTTGTACCCGAGCACAAAACGATTGAACTTACTTGCGACGATGCACTCGGACTCATTTACCCTCACAGGATGCGGTCGTGATATCACTTCTCATAACCAACTGCTGAGTGAAGAGATAACTAGTCGATAATGACAGCTCAACAAATATCCTTTTTCCTACGAACCCTCTAGGAAATGCAAATCCCAGCCAGTAAGATCGAGCCAATAACCATGAACTTGTACGGCTTTAAAGGCGATCAACAAAAAATAGTAGGGAAAATCACCCTGCCAGTGTATTGCAGGGGCCTCAACCTCGACGTGAGGTTTCAAGTAGTCGACACGCCATCAGCTCACAACACTATCCTCGAACGTCCTTGGATCCACGAAGTAAAGGCAATACCATCTTCTTACCACCAGGTTCTGAAATTCCCCACGCCCTGGGGAATCCAAACGATTATAGGGGAACAGAAGGCCTCGCGAGATTGTTATTATGCCAGCTTCAAGGTCGTATGCGCTCAACAACATACTGAGCAGGCATCCTTGACAAAGCGACCCGAGGCAGAAGAGCTCGAAGAAGTTATCATCAACATAGCAGACTCGACATGAATCACACTCATCGGGTTAGAACTAGCCCCAGACATTTGCGCCTCGCTAATACACTTCCTCAGGACCAAAACTCATATATTCGCCTGGCCATACTGCAACATGACAGGCATAGATCCATTGATTATCACCCACTGACTGCAATTCGACCCAAACTGCAGACCGGCCCAGCAGAGGAGACAAAAATTCTCTGCTGAGAAAATCCAGGCCATAAATGAAGAAGTCAAGAAACTCATCGGGATCGGGTCAATCTGAGAATTCCACTACCCTACTTGGCTAGCAAAGGTGATGGTGGTAAAAAAGAGAAATAGCAAGAATCGGGTGTGCATAGATTACACAGACCTCAACAAGGCCTGCCCTAAAGATCCGTACCCCTTGCAACACATCGACACGATCATTAACGCAACCGCGGGGCATAAACTCTTCAGCTTCATGGACGCATTCTCGGGGTACAACCAGATACAGATGCGTCACAACGTCCAAGAGAAGACTGCCTTCACACCAACTCAAGGCATTTACTACTACAAGGTGATGCCATTTGAGCTAAAGAATGTCGGGTCAACGTACCAGCGTCTGGTCAACACTATCATCAAAGACAAAATTGGAAAAACCATGGAGGTTTACATTGACAACATGATCATTAAATCTCTGAAGTCCCAAGATCACGTGAGGCACCTCAAAGAGATGTTTCAAACGCTTGAGAGGTACAACATGAAGCTAAATCGTGCCAAATGCTCGTTTGGAGTTTCTTCCGGCAAATTCTTTGGACATATAGTAACCCAAAGGGGAATCAAGGTAGATCCACTCAGATTAGGGCCATCCAACGCATCGAGCATCCAAAAACACCCAAGGAGGTGCGGAAACTTACCGGTCGACTCACTGCCCTAAGCCACTTTATAACGCGGTACTCAGAAAGAACACACTCCTTCAACACACTCAAGAAAAGAAAATGATTTGAGTGGATGGGCGAGTGTGCAAGGGCATTGGAATAATTGAAAGCTTACCTTACCAATCTAGCTTTGCTCTCAAAGCCCGCCGAAGGCAAAATTCTCCTGCTATACCTCTCGGTGTCTGATCACGTCATAGGAGTGATACTGGTTTGAGAAACTGAAGTAAAACATCATCCAATGCATTACGCCAACAAGTCCCAGCTAGATGCGAAAACCCGTTACATGGCCCTCGAGAAACTCATGCTCGTGCTCATTACCGTTGTCCAAATTTGTGTCTGTATTTTGAAGCTAACCATATTAAGGTGATCCAACCATACTCGATTCAAGTCGTGCTCTCAAAACTCGACCTCTCGAGCTAATTACTTAAATGGGCAGTGGAGATTGAAGGACACGGGATACAATACAAACCTCCAACTGAAAGCAAAAAATGAAATTGCCTCAATATCTCCAACAGAGGCGGCCTCCCGCCTATGGTCCCTCATAATCAAAGGCACAAATAACGTCAACAGGAATAGAACATGGGTCATACTAATAGAACCACAAGGATAAAGCTACGAGCAAGCCATCCGCCTCAAGTTTCCAGCGACCAACAATGAGACCAAATACGAGGCGCTCATCCAAGGAATCAGATTGGCCCGAGAACTAGGGGCCCTCAAGATACGCACAAAAAGTGACTCACAACTAATCGTCAACCAGTTAGATGGAACTTACACTGTAAAGGGAACCCGATTGCTACCCTATCATGAGATAGTTAAAGAACTCCTGGACCAGATGGAAGAATAGAACCTCTGGCACATCCCACGCGAGATGAATGTTCGGGCAGATGCTCTATCAAATCTGATAATCACGAGCGTGACTCAAAATAACCAACCCATTCCCAAGGTGACCCAATATCAGGTCCCACCAGTCCAACAACGTACGGATGGCTGGAGGACCCCCATAATCCATTATCTTTGAGGCATGCCTGCCACCCGCGAGAAAAATAAAATAATAAAAATCAAGAGGGAAGTTTCCCGATATATGATGCTCAAAGACACATTGTACCGATGCTCCCTTGAGGGGCCGCTCCTAAAATGCATCGCGCATCCAAAAACTAAATGCACACTAGTAGAAAAGCACGAGGGCGATTGCGGGAACCATGCCGATCTCAATACCTGGCCCACAAAGCAATTACGGCAGGTTTGTTTTGGCCAACTCTGAAAAAAGATACCACAGAGTATGTCAAGCGATGCAATAGTTTCCAATGCTTCGAAGCAACATCCCACCAAAAGCTAAACTGCTCCATGCCTCAATCAGCCTGTGGCTTTTCATGATCTGGGGCATGGACCTATTTGGATCATTCCCCAAAGGAACAGGGCAGAAAGAGCACATTCTCATGGCAACCGATTACTTCACCTAGTGGGTGGAAGGTGAAGTACTTGGAAAAACCTGAGACGTAGAAGTTATCAAGTTCCTGTAGAACCACATCCTCTGCCGCTTCGAGATACCAACATAAATACGCACAAACAATGGACCACAATTCGCCAACAATAGAATGCAATCGTTCTAAAACACTTATAGAATAATGCTCACTTTCTCAACCCCACACTATCTTGAAACTAACAGATTGACAAAATTGACAAACAAGACAACCATGAACACGATGAAAAGGAAGTTAAGTCCCCATAGATCAAGGTGGGTAGAGAAATTATCATACTGAACCATGCCACGAACTGCAACTAGCGCCACACCCTTCTCCTTGGCTTATGGGATTGAGGCAGTGGCACTTGTTGAAGTCATAATTTCTAGCCCAAGAGTAGAAGGCAGCAATGAGCTAACGAATTCAAAACGCCTTCAAACCAACCTGGAACTCATCGATGAAATAAGAGACATTGTATCACTAAAACCATCTCAGCAAAAACAACAAGTCGAGAGATTCAAGAACAAGAAGCTCACACTCCAAGGCTTCCAAGTGGGAGACCTGATACTACACAGAGTTTTCCAGAATACTAAGGAATCCGGCGCCAGGAAACTAGCACCCAACTGGGAAAGCCCCTACAAGGTCATCAAAGTGGTGTGTCACGGGGATTATCACCTTGAGATGATGTAGGGAAGAGAAATAGCGAACAGTTGGAACATCAAACACTTAAAAAAGTATTATCACTAGCACATAGATACGCGTGCTTTATCTCTACTCTTTACATTATTTCCATTGTTTATCTTATCAAAACTCTTACTAACTTGAGCATCAGAGAGGCGGTGCCTAGGAATTGCTCACCCTGACTAAGTGCCTCGTGTCTTCTTCCTAACAGTTGATCTTGCCATTGATGGAAAGTGGGGCTCGACACCGACTAGAAGTAAGGGTCGCCATCGAACGACGGTCTTGAACTATATTGAGCATGCAACATGCGTATCAAATAAAGAATGATGAAAGAAAGCGATGTGAATAACATGAGCAAATGGAAAGCATGAAATTTTTTGCAAAGTAAGACGCAACTAAACGGCGATAACAGATACGAGAAAGGTATGGATGCAATTCAACCACGAGAAAAACTATGCATACAATATAACATGGAAAAGTTGTCAATAAAATAAAGCCAAACAGTAGTAACACATTTGTATGACCAAACAATCCATTTACAAGATGGAAAGAAAATAAACTCTAAGCAGCAGCCTCAGCGTCATCCTTTTTTAGCATTCTCGTCAGACTACTCCTTGTCATTGGTCCTCTCATCCTTCGTTTGCTTGTCCTCGGCCTCCCTCCTCTCCACCTCCTTCTTAGCTTCCTCGCCATCCTTCTTCTATTCGGCATGCAGAGAGGAGGCTCATCAACAACGACCCGAGCTGGAGTGGGAGGACAAGTGATGGCCCCAAGGTCAAAGTCCGGGCATCGACATGAGACCATGGCATAGATGGTATCAGTCACCATCCACATTAGCAAGTTAAAGGTTGGTTTGAATGAAGGATGGGCGATGACCTTGTTTAGATCGACACCCTCTCCCGACCTCAGAGCCTCCACCTCGCCCTCGTGGGACTTTTGCTCCTTCAAATGCTCCTCATCGCTCCGATGGAAGCAAGTCTTATAGGACTCCATCTCTTAGCCCTTCTTGGCTTGAGTGGCCTTGAAGTCACTCATAGCCCGCTGCAGCACATCATCGAGCACCTTGCAGCCCAATGTCGAGGCTAGTTTGTTTGCAATTTTGGCCCTCTTCTCCTTTTCAGCCTAGAGCTCCTTCAATTGATTGACTCCCTTGTTTGCGGAGTCGAGGGACTTGAAAAGTCCCTCAATGTAGAACACGAACCTACGGGTGGTCTGTAACAATAAAAAAATTGTTGGTAAACAATCAGGGTCGAAAGCGAGGCAACAACATAAACTTAAAGGGATACCTTGAGGAGGCTTTTCTCCATCAAGAAGGATTCATGAGCATCGATTCACGGGAAGTCCTCAGCCTTGATATCTCCATTAATGATTTTGACCACCCGATTGGCGTAAGCGGCCGAGGAGGTAGCCAGATCAATCATCAACGAGGTGGAGACGACCAGTTCCATCTCTTTGGGTCAGTCAGAATTGACTGACCCCTGGATTCAAGAGAGGAGTCTTGAACTTTCTTCTTCCACCTCTCGTTCTATTCTTCTTCGGTGGAGAGAAAGGATGAGGAGGAGGTGGTGGCGTCGGAAGCAGTGAAGACGAGGGACTACCGGTCCCCTTCCCAGCAGGCCCCCGACTCTGGACCCGGAGGGATGCAAGCCCTGTGACGGGGCAAGGAGAGTTCGTGGTATGCTTCTTGTAAGGAGGCTAGTCCTCGGTCGGTCCTGATGACTTATTATCGCGCTGTGATTTTGCACCATCATCGCGGCCAGCAAGTCGATAGGGGATAGACCAACCATATCAGCATGGAGAAGTTCTTTCTTCCCACATTCGTTCACCCAATGCTTGGCGTTGACACTTTTTCACTCTCAGATCTTCTTGAAACTACGGTCCGATCTCTGGAAGGCAATATCGATCCTAGACTCCTCCGTCAAGGTTAAGGTCGTCTGTTTGTATCCTGCAAACAAAACAAGAAAAGTTAGAGCATGCAAAATCAACCAATCAAAACAGTTGCATCAGTGGCGCACTTATAGGAATGCCCCCCTCTACAAGAAACTCAGGGTCATAGCGAGTCATCTTCAACCAGACCCAATGATTTTTCCAGTGGGGGTATTTTGGACGCACTTGGTCACCATGACCTCCCTCAGTATACTCCACTTGGTAAAGTAGTACTAACCCTCCAAGTATCGGCTTAACCGTTACAAGTGATACCACTCGCACAGGGTCGGCATACCGAGGCCATCATCGAAAAAGATAAGCATGGCACCGAGCATATGGCACCAACTAACTGGGGCCACCTGGAAGGGATCGCGGTCATACGAATGTAAGACTACCCGAAAGAAGGAATGCACGGGAACACAGACCCCGTATTTGATCACGAGTAAGAAGAAAGCCACGTTGTCGGCAGTAAGCGTGCAACATCGGTCGGTAGACTTGGGCTCGTAACAGGATACACCCTTCGAGGATTTGGCGATCAAAACTTCATTTTCTAAGGAAGCAGCCTATCGAACCGTGTCATTTAGTTTAATTATATCCTTCTTAACTTGGACCTATCAACCACCATGGGCACAAAAGATTCCTCGCTATCATTATCCTCCCCGGAACTAGCTCGCTCGGATCCCTCCATGGAGTCAGAGTTGCCCTCCTCACCCTGCAAAAGAATCGACCACCTTCTGAGCCCGACAAAGTAGCCTCATTGTGACCGAGGGGGAAAGATGTGTTGACCTCGGTCGAACACAAATATGAGGACAGCTCCTTAAGGATTTCTACCTCTCGCATCGGAGAACCCATAACTTGATTCCCTAAATGCTGACAACCAAAAGGGGAAGAAAATATGTACTACAACTGGGTGAAGGATGAGGCCTCCCACAAAGCAAACAAAAAAAATCACAAGCAAATGGAAGGGAAAAAGAACTTAAAATCGGAACAACTACAGGAAAGTGCACATCGACCAGTTCAACCCAACAAGATTGGCCAATCGGACGCACCCAAAAACCTAATAAAAAATTAATCGACGAAATACAGGGGAAAACAACCAATTGTGACCAGGCATCAAAGGACTTAAAACATCTACGCAAAGACAAACACACTACACTCCACAATTCTCACAAAACACCAAAAACAATGAAAAAAATAAACAAGCAGGGTGGTGACATAAAAAACCAAGTGCCAAATGGAATGGGAACACTGAGATAGAAACACGTTGACACCAAGACCTCCAGCACCCAGTAATCGCGACGAAGAACACTCAATCAACCGCAAGATAGACAAAAAAAACCAGAACACCAGGCACACACATAAACCCCAATAATAGTCTTAGAAACACGAAGAAACAACCGCCAAAGGAATCGCTGCTAAATAGCCTAATCGAGAAACCCTGGGTCACAATAAAATCCTACTTACATCTAAAAACTGACACACCCATGCGTATGTTTGCAATAGAATAGGGAAACACGATAGACGAAAAAAGAGGGGAAAGGATAAGAGAAATTACCTAGTGAAGACGTAGTAGCAGAAATTGGAAGTTGGAATATCGTCAGAAGAGTGCCTCACTCAAATCGTCGGGAGCAAGATCGTAGAGAGAGAGTGGCGGTTACTAGATCAGTATGTGCAAAATGAAGAATGAGAGGGGGGCACGATTTAAATCATAAAAACCGTTCGTATTCTAAACATTACCCCAAAGTTGCAATTATTTACGAAAATGCAACCGCAAGGGCGGCAAATCTCCAAGTAGACAAAACCCATGCTCAACACCGAGCATATTCGGGGTCTCTAGCAACCTCGAGTTACCCTCACAATTGGCTAGAACACCGAAGGTGCAAGCTAAAGACCATCGCCGCTGGACAAACTCTAACGTGATCAACACAACTAACAGGTAAACGGGACCTCCCCAGGGGGCCCATCAGTGCCTTAAGGTCCACCAGAACTTGCCCCGCAAGCACTCCCCAGAGCCCCAAGAGAGTGCAAACATGAGAGTAACATTTCATGTAAGAAAAGATTCCCCGGAATGATTCTAACGACTCGCGCGGACCTTGGACCCACACATTGGCCCACGGGACGGCTTCCCGGATCCGCCCGACACGTCATACTCATGCATTCCCCACGAATAATCATATTGACTCAGGGTGATTTCCCGGTTACCCTACCTCTCATATAGGAGCCGTGATTCCCCGGAAACACTTCCTAGGCCCATGAGGACAGTCACCCGGGATGCCTCACAACTCTGCACTCTGTAGATACTCAGGTCGAAAGTTTTGATTCCAGTATCTATCTACAATAGACCCTAAAACAAAAAGGGACTATTGTTGGGGGCAGGCCCACGAGGCTAAAGCCCAACCGAAAACTTGAAAGCCCTGCTAGCCTAAAGCCCACGGATCACAGACCCTACTAGAGATAGTTATATTACAGCGCCTAAGGCATAGGATCGTTACCGACCCCAATCCATCCTCAACATCGACCATGATACGTGTTCGTCAATGAGGAGTCAAACCTATGATCCGAGACCTAGCGGCACAAGACCGTTGCAAATCCTAACCGACCCCAAGAATCCCGGGTATTTTTTAATTAATACGATGACGATGAGCTCGGCGATGGCTAGGGTTTTCTCATCAATTATTTCCTTCATTTTATCTATAAATAGGTTCTGAGGGCTCACTTTTGGTATCGATTTTCCTGCTATCAAGTTCTACTAAAACTTTGTCAAAATCAATACAGATTCACATTCTTTTCATTTAGCAATCGTTATTTATTTTTTGGTTTTGTTGTTCGTTGTGTCGGCCTGACTCCGTTAAGTATCTCATTTTATCATAATTTTCACGTGTTTCAGTGTGGTTACTTCGCTGTTTCCTTTAACGATTTCAACAGCTCCATTTACCCGTAATTCGAACCTCAATAAGTAGTAAGATACATTAACTGCTTCAGAAATTTAAATTGTATTCAAGATTTTCATCATTTTACAAGATGATTGCTCAAGTCATGAATGTGTTCTTTTATTTTGAAACAATGCTTGTTTCTGTTGGTAATTCGGGTACTTTGTAATAAATT
>JAPKLW010001947.1:0-15508 GCA_026898455.1 Plectranthus barbatus | reverse complement strand
TTTCTTGTACTAGCAGTACCTGCAGATATAGTTGTAAAAACTTGCTGTACTAGACATAATTATTTGCAGTGTTTTCAGTTCTTCTCCACAGATCTTGTAACTAACAGTTTCTACCAAAGTTATTTGAACCAATCAATGATGTACATTTTTAACTTAAATTTGATGTTTGATTAATTTAAAAATACATTTTTTTAAAACAATAAAAACAATCTACAAAATAACTGGCATATATATAAAAATCGATTAAAATATCTGTTATTGGACACTGTCTCAAATTCTAATCTATATATACTAAAGGAGTTCCATAAATTTCCGTAAAAAAATTTCTCATCAAAGTAAAAAGAGAATTTTACCTTAAAAGCATAACATAATTAATATTTAATTTAAAACACTATTCTATCAATAAAATATTCACTCATTGACTCGCCACTATTATTATTTAATCATATTTAATAGTTTTAATATATTTCATCAATTTCAACGTTTAATGCAATCTTTTATTTGTAGTTTAAGTTTCAAATAAGACAATTTTTGTTGATATAGTTTTCTTATTCAATAATTATCGATAAAAGTTATGCTTGACACATGTTGGTATATCTTTTTAAAAATTCATTTTCAGTCATCTAAGTTAGTTAATTTTATAAATATAAATATTTTTTTAAAAAATCTTGGATTCTCTAGATTTATATATGTCTATGTACCAAATATTTAATAATAGCAAAATTATTTTTGCATTACTTTTCTATCAAACTATCACACCTTCATTAATTTTATTTTTTAAAAACTATTATGATTGTTTTTAAAAATTAAAAACAAGTATAATTTCTTTAATCATTAAATTGAGTTCTCTTTGTAAATTATGGTCCCATTTTTTAGAATTTTATGCACTTTTACTCTTTACCAGTTTTAATAAATTTATACATGTTGTAAGAACTTATAATGGGGTAATATTTATGATATAAGATTAACGAACAAATTTTAAATATGTTTATCGAACAAATAATGAAAATATATTTATAATTTTATTACATGTTTAATTTTATCATTGTGAGAACAAATATTTATCCGTGCATCGTGCGGGTGTAAATCTAGTTGTCAAAAACATCATGAGATATCATCCTTGATGTTTTATCTCATTTTTCCCTCTACAATTTTTGTTCAGTTTTCTGCATAAATCACAAAATACACAGGAAAAAGTTATCTGTAATTTGACCATTCACTTACCCAAACTTTGGGCCAAATAATTATATCAAACTTGGGCAATTTCCTTTGGACTATTGACATATAGTTGGGAACCCAATTCCATAGGTAGCAATTTTGTTTAAAAAATCATAAAACAACTCTTAATTGATATATGATGTGTAAATAAATAATTCCAATTGACTAAGTTATAATTACTTAAAATTTTGGGATAAAAAATGTTTACTAATGAAAGCAAAAAACCTTATTTGATTGGATGTGTGAATGATCCTACAATAATGGAATACTCTATTAATATTAATTTTTCTTGAGGATAATTGACATCATTTCAGGAGTGACACAAGGTTTCAAAGCACCATATCAAATGTCACCATAGTTTATCAGTTGTCGAACTATGCCAACATCTATCTCTAATGGGAAATAGGGTGTTTTCAAAGTATACAATCTCCCAATCGATGAGATATGATGATAAAGTTGTTCGCATTGCATGATTGTTAATTCCGATAAGAGATGTAATATCTCAAGACAATAACAATAATAACAAGTATATTAAACAAAATTGTTTTCAACATACGAATCATAGATATTTTAGAATACAAACACCAATAAGCTTTGTTTATCATACGAATTCATAGCATTCATCTTCTGCGTTGTTGGTCCCCGATCAAAGTACTTATAGTTGCAGCGGAATGTTAAATAATATCAAGCACTTATCTTGCAAAGGTCGTGACTTAGCAAAAGTTTATCAAATGTGTTTAAGCTCGAGTGTTCATTAAATTTACTTCAAGATTTACTACAACACTTGATGTGTTGAGTTTCAAAGTAAGCAATAAGTAACAAAATAAAAGCAATAAATGAACACGGGATTTATATTGGTTCGAACAACTGTTCTACATCTACTCTTCAGTCCTTTTGACTGAAAATTCACTATGATTGATTACAAAGGTCAAGCTTGATCTTTAACGTTGAGCAGCTCCTTCGTCTGGTCAGCGTGCACCTTCAAGCACCTCGGTCTTCAATCTTCACTTTAACAATCCTTAGAGTGAGGACAAACCTCCCTTCTTCTCGGGCGTCGACCTTGGGAGTTTTATAGTTCTTCCCAGAACCTTTTCTTTTTCGGCAATAGCCCGTGATAATCACTCTTGCAAAATAAGGTGACTGCAAGATTCTTTCTAGGATAGAAAGAATCCCAAAGGTAACCTTTGAAGAGAACTTCAAACATCTCGAGCTCTAAATTCGAAAGCTTATGTAAAGCCTCGATCAAATGAATGCTCGGATATGAGTTCGCGTGAGTTTGAGAGTATTTTGATTTGTATATCTCGGTTGTAGATTTGGCGAACCTCTCAAGCTCTTTGCGATATCACCTATTTATAGGTGAAGATTCAAACGTTCGTTTGAATCTTATCCGCTAGACACAGAGTGTCTGCTCGCCAATCTTCGTCCTACTTTTCCTGCGAAGTACAGAGACTCTTCAAGTCTCCTTTGTCTCTTATTAACATTCTTTTTATCTTAGCCGTCTTTGTCAGAACGGATCTTTGAGTCTGGATCTAGAAACCTTCTTTTTATCTATTGATTGTCATTTATTTTGATTCGTTGGGTTTCCACGTGATTTTGGATCCTTCTCTTTTACGACTTCATTTGAATGTTGATTGTTGTCATGTGTTTGCTGGCAGTTAGTCGTCTGTTGATATCTCAGCAGTCCTGCTGAGATTCAGCAACGTGCTTGATTTACTCCTTCAGCGTTCATTTAAGCGCTTCCAGCTTTTTCATGTATCTGCTAGCCTTTTTCAATGTTTGCTAGTGTCTTTAGCAATCTTCAGACTTGCCAACTCCTTCAGTATTCTTCGATCTTTTTTTCTAGTTGTATTACAACTAGAATAAGTGTATCCTATACAAGACTTTTACAATTTGACACGATTCTGAATTGTTAGAAACTAGATTGACTAAGCTTTGATGCACCAAAACCAAAATACATACAATTGAGATCAAGGGGTTATAATATTTCTAACAATATTCCTAACAATTTCCCCCTTTTTGGTGCGATCAAAGCTTCAATTCTAACTAACTGATCACAGGAAAGCTGATTACTAAGATTACAAAATATTCCTAGCAATTCTATTCTCAGCATATCAACTCCCTTAGAGTCAGTATGATTCAGAAATGTTCCACCTCAAAATATCAAGGGTATTGCTCGATTAAGTTATTTTCTTCAAGTAAATGGCTTTCAAATCATCAACCGAGTAAGCTTAAAGCACATTCGCACACAATTAAAGAGCAACATGCAGGAACATATCACACACACCCACCAGTCCAAGCAGTTTGCTGATTACACTAAATGTGTAAGTTCAGCTATGACAATCAATTTAGAGTTGGACAATGAGATGTTGTCTTTAAGGTTAGTTTCCATTAAGAATTTTGCAATAGAGCACAGGAAACACATACCCAAATCAAAAGAATTTTTACCGGAAGACAATGAGATATGGAGAGATTACTTTTTGGTTGTCGAGGAGTTCGAATCAACATCTTTTGCACTTGAGGAACCAGTGGGTTTCTTTAGCTTTCTGAGAGTTTTGGTTGTAACTTTCATAAAGTTGTCCACCAGGGCTTCTCACTCTTCCCTTTTGATCCTCTCCCTTTCTTCTTTCTTTCTCCATTCCTCCTTCTCTTCTTCTTCTTGTTGTCTCCTTAAGTCCTCCTATAATCTGCGTGCTTCGAGGCACCAGATTCTCTCTTCTTCTTCCTTCAGCCGCTCTGCTTCTTCAGCTAATCTCTTCTCTTCCCCCTCTTTGATCGCAACCAAAAGGTCGGTGGAGAAGGTCTCAAATTTATCCTGCAGAGTTTGGAAAATTTTCACCTTTGCCTCAACCACTTGGGTTCGCACTTTAGTTAACATAATAGGCACAACCTGCTCTTCAATGCTCCTTTCTACCACCACATGAATGAATCTCTGGATGTCCCCGTTAAAAGTATTAGAGCTTAACTGCTCAACTGTTATGACCGGGGGCTCCATGGATATCACCATTTGATTGGAGGTGGTAGGGATGTCAGCAGTGGTTGTCATCGCTTGAGTGGGATTAGCAATCGGATCAACATCTTCTGTTGCAGTGGGTTCATCTTCTTGAACATGTTCTTCAGCATCGACTGGAGAGGGACGCTTAAAGTTATCCAATCGAGATGGGATATTGGCCAACGTAGTTAGTATCCACGCCCTAAATTCCATCATCTTCTTGTGATCCTCTACTCTCTTCCGTGCAACTTTTACTTCTGCCAATCTTGCGTGCAACTCAGCAGCTGCAGTCATCTGCCTTCTTGTTGCTGGGGATTTAAACTTCTGTGTGAAAGGAGGTGAATCAGCAATGGTGTACTCAAATGCGGGTAGTGAATACTTTAGTGATTGCTCGGTGAGCCTTTATCTTTTAAATCCTAGCAACTACTTGCTTCTCAGTGTACTGCCATTTGGATGTTTGATCCATCCAGCCATCTACCCATTCTTCCTCATTCCGCCAATAAATTCGACCCATTCTTGCCAGCATGATGGCGTGATCTTCATAGTGTAGCTCGTGGGTGGCATAGTCATAGAATCTCCACCTCTCGAACTCTATCTTCAACCATTTAAGATCGGAAGACCCTCATGTGAATTAAGCAGCATAGGTGGTCTTAAGTTCTTCAGCAACCTGGGCTTTGATTTACACACAGATTTCTTTCGCCCACGAGATTAGGTCATCATTTATCTCATCCTTCACAGTGATGGGAGGGCACCACCTTAAACCTCATATCCGGTTTTTCTTCTATAGGTACTCTCAGTCTCTGCTCTAAAAACAAATTCGCTTCCTGCAAGCATCAAGACCCCCTGGGCAACCTCTACACTCCCTATCATCTCTTCATCGTCATCACTTGGAATATCGCTGAATGAAATACCTGAGAATTTAGGAGATGTAGGAATCAGAATACTCCTCTGGCACAGTGATTCAATGGACTTCTCAAGCACGAAGGGAGTATCTGCTCATACGTTCCATTCTGGAACAATAGATGGATCAGCTCCTAGGGCACAAAGATACTGCTCACTTTGTGCTCTCACGCTCACAGTGAGGTTGGTGTGTAATTTGGCTCTGGTTTCAGCATCGAGAGAGGTAGTGGCTTCCTTCTTCAAGGCTTCCTTTTCAGCTACTTCCTTCTCAGCAACTTCCCTCTTAGCTATTGGTTCTGATTGCAGACCGGTCGTTTGAGTGATTTCCTCAGCATTTGTTGTAACCTTATTGGTTTTGATCTCAACGTCAGTATTTACCTTCTTTGTTGCCTTGTCTTCTTCTAGTTCAGCAGGGATTTGGCTGTCCTCCTGCACAAAATCTTCTTTAGCTAAAATCGTGACAAACCGGCTTCCTCCTTGCTCAGTCAGTTGTTTATCCACAATCACTTTCTCATTATCAGAACTGCTTCCACCTTGTGCAGCAGTTTGGTCCATACTTTCCTTCACAGTAATGCTAGTCCCTTGCGCAGCAGTCTATTCATCAACACTTTCTGTATTAACACTAGCACCATCACTTCCCCCTTCTGCAGTGAGGGGTTGTACAATCTGAGTGGCAACACCCCTTTCTCCTTGCGCAGGAGTGTTCTTGGTCATCACACAACTTGTACCACCTGGTATCACATCTTCCAAATCCTTGAATGCTCATTTCCTTTGCAATTTGGAAAATTCTGCATCTGACAGAGCGTCTGGATTTTCAAACCTTTCTTCGGCATTACTGACCTTAGTCTTGCCTTTGACGATCCACGTCTTCTCAACATCCTTCTTGGTGATGCGTTCAGGTTGATCTTCGGCTTTTATCTTTGCATTACGCTATTCGTAATCAGCTTTGATCTGCTCATAGTTAGCATCCCTTTGCTCGAGAATCATCTTCAGTTGTGTCTTTTCAAATTCCTTCTACTCTCTTGCCTTCTTCAAGGCTTTCTTCTGTCGCCTCTTCTTCCATGCTTCCTGCTCTTCTGCACTGAACTCTAGCTTTCTTTTGGTGTCCTTGGCAACATCAAGAATCGGTAGGGTTGTGTCTACTACCGGGACTGTAACCTGAAAAGTTGATCCTTTGAAACGAGCAGTCCTTCCTTTCTTCTCTGCTTGCACTTCATCATCTGCTGACTTTCTCTTCCTCTGCTAGGGACTTTTCTGCATTCGCTTTTTCTTCACTACAGGCGGCATAGGGGTTCCAGTTGTGTGATTTCTTGCAGGCTTTCATACTCCTTGAATAGGGCATCCTGTTCTGCTTGCCTTTTCTCTGCTTCAATCTCCTCCTCAATCAGTGGAATAGCTGTCTGCTGAATGGCATCGCCCTGGTAAGGCTCTTCCTCATCAAAAATCTGTTCGTTGGGATCAACACTGTTTTTCCCTCTCGGAACTATTGGCTCCCTGAAGTCCTTCGTAGGTTGTTGTTTCTTGGTGAGCGGTTTGTAGTCAGTGGATATCAGATCTTCTCCGCAACAGCGTTTCCCTTTGGATATAATGCCCTCAATAAAATGACTTATCTTGTGTCCAAAACTCACATCCTGAGTGAACGTATGCTCCATCTTGATGTTCTTGTTTTGAAGACGTGCGCTAGGCACTTGGTGTAGATAAAGGTTGCCAATTCCCACGAATTTGGTATTCCTCTCTTCTTCCCTCCCATCTACCTACCGGGTTTTTTTGCCACTGTCATCTACTTGCATTACAACTCACAGTGTTGTTGTTGTGTTCATCAATTACTGTTGATCAGATTTTACCATGTCACATATTGATTCTACTTTCACTCATAGAGGTACTATATCAATTTTTGCTGCATCACCAGTCCATGCTTCTCGGTCATGTTGGGTACTTAGTTCAGGAGCCTCATTTCATGTAATATCTGATAAGTCAAGCTTAGTTGCAAGCAAGCCAGTCACCAATGGTATTTCTATGCAGACAGCCAATGGGATATCTTGTTCTATCACTCATCAAGATTCACTTTGTACCTCAAATTTCTCGGTTCCTGATGTATCTCTTGTACCTCAGTTGTCTATGAACCTCCTTTCAGTTGGTCAAATCATTGACCAAAATTTCTTTGTTTGTTTTGATGACTCATCTTGCTTTATTCAAGAACGTCGTAACAAGATTGTAATTGGGGCTGGTCATCGCCGTACAGGTTCTCCTAGTCTGTATGTCCTTGACACCGTACATCTTCCTTACTCTAGTGCCCTTGTGTCCTCCACCGCATCATCTTCCCCCATCTCATTTGCTCAGTGTCATCCATCGTTTGGGTCATTTATGTGGGTCTTGTTTGTCTACTTTAATACGTAATGGGTGATTAGGTCATACATCTATTGAGCCTAGTTTTCATTATAAGGTTTGTAGGCTTGGAAAACAAATCCAATTTCCATATTCTTCTAGTTTGTCTAATTCTACTAGACCTTTTGATCTAGTATATTCGGATGTATGGAGTCTTGCACCATTTGTCACAAAGGGTGGTCAAATTATTATATTACTTTGTCAATGATCATTCTCGTTATATTTGGATTTATTTCATGAAACATCAGTCTCAACTATGTTCTATTTACCAGTCTTTTGCTCGCATAGTTCACACTCAGTTTTCTACTCCGATTTGAGTTTTTTGTTCTGACTGTGCTGGTGAGTATTTATCTGCCACTTTTCACTAGTTTTTGACCTCTGAAGGCATTCTTGCTCAGTTTTCATGTCTTAGAGCTCATGCCCAAAATGAAATTGCTGAACGTAAACATCGTCATATCATTGAAACTGCTCGAACACTTCTGATTACTTCATTTGTTCCTTCTCACTTCTGGGGAGAAGATGTTTCCACATTGGTTTATCTTATCAACCGACAACTATCATCCAAAATATCTGGTAAATGTCATGGTGAAGTCCTTTTTGGTACTCCTCCCAAATATGATTATCTTCGTGTCTTCGGATGCACATGTTAAGTTTTACTTGCATTCCGTGAGCGAACAAAGTTGACTGCTCAATCCGTGGAGTGTGTTTTCTAGGTTATAGTCCTGAACATAAGGGTTATCGTTGTTATGATCCTTCCTCTCGTCGCATGTGTATCTCTCGTGATGTGAAATTTTTTGTGAATCGTCCATTTTTTATAACTCCTATACTCAGACCTCATATTCTCCCATAGAGTCTACATCATTTCTTTATCTTCCTCCTATTTCATCTACTTCCGATGTCACTCCACCATGTCCCTCTATTACACCCATTCCTGATCCTATTCCTACCATCACACCAACCACCAATGAACCTCCACCACTCATTCCTCATAGACAACCCATCACACATATCTACCATCGCCGTTCTAAAGATCTAACGGTTCCACTTCCTCCTACCTCCTCGGCCAGCCCTGATATTCCTATTTGTACTAATGCTAATAATTTTGATGAGTCCCATGTTATTTCTGATGTGTCACAGGTTGGACAGAGATATAATCTTCGAGATCGTACTACTATTGCCCCTCCTAACAAATTGGGGGTTCCACATGTGGGTGCTGAAGGGATTCGTGAACTGAATCACGAAGTCCGTTTGCCAAGAATCGTTAATTGGAATATCAAAAATAAATTGCTATGCCTACGATTATTCCTAGCATGCTCCTATTGAATATTCATAAAGGGGTTTATGCGGAATACCTGGATTGCGAAACCCTGAAGAACGAGTGCGCGGAGATTCCTCTTGATCCTTTCCCACGCACAAAGATTTAATCGCTTACAGATTGAGGAATTAAATCTTATGAAAATAAAATAATTATTTTCGAAAAAACAAAGAGAGAGAGAGAGAAGAAAGAAAATCCTCCTGGTCTATATCCCAACTCAATCTGAATATCTGGTGAAGATTCGCTTCAGATTCCTTGCCCGGTTGAGAAGTAGAATTTCCTCCTCGTTTCTCAAATCTAGTCAATCACCACAGCTCCCAAACCTGGTTTGCTGTGTGCAACTTATGATCTTGTGGTGTGTTGAGATCTGAGGAACTGTGGCCTATTTATAGGAAAATACTGGACTTCTATTGGGCTTGAGTTTCATGGGCCAGACCAGGGACCAGAATGCAAATAGCAAATAAGGTCTATCAATTAATTAATTCTCATATTCAACCCAAAATATAATTAATTAATTAATACTGATTCATTCCACCAGAGAATCAATATTTTCCTACCTATTTGCTACCACGTTTTGAGGTACGGGTTGCATGGGCTCGGTATATCCCCATATTTAAGGTTACAAACATTCGTTAATTAATTCAAGCTCTGACAAGCTATTTAATTAATTAACATCTTATATTCCTGAGTCAATCCACTCAAAACTTTTCACTTATGCTTGAACTTAATCATCCTGCAAGACTTTAGCATAACAAAACTTTTGAGCTGCTCAGGGAATGTCACCATCATATACTGGATGTGGTTACCTAGTTCCAGTACCAGACATTCATACACAAACTGCTATTACCCAAGATACATATATACAAGCTCAACTAGAGCCTTTCACTGCAACTCAAAGTAATACACAATCTGCATATACTTCTGTACCTTCACATAGGTTTAGGATCTCATCAAGCCATAGAGATCTAGATTCTTTTAATGTCAGATAAAAGAATCGATCTCGATTTAGGTCCTTATCAATTTGTGCCCCACACCAGCATACCAAGCCATCCAAGATAAGATGCTTATTACTGCGTGTGCTGCAGCCTACACCGACAGTTTATCCTGGAAATGTCTCAGCTATGATAACCATTTATATCTCGCTAGGTCAAACGATTCATACGATCTTCCATGATCTACTACACACCGTATGATCTCCCTATCGACGAGATAAGAGGATAATTGTGTTTGCGACACATGTTTGTTAATTCAGACAGGAGATGAACATACAACATTTATGATTCCCAGTATATTAACCAATAGATCTTGTACATAATATACCAATCATAATGCTTTCAGTATATAAATCCATCAATCTCCCACTTATACTCAAAGCATTATACAGGTGCTTTCCAGAGTATAACGCGTCTAAACTAATCGAGCTATTACATCAAATTTTCCACGTGGATAGCTTTGCCCTCAGCCCAAGGTTACGTACATGCATCTCATAGACCTTCTGAGGCAGAGCCTTTGTGAATGGATCCGCTAGATTATTTCTTGTATCAATCTTCTCTACTAGCACGTCACCCCTTGCTACGATTTCTCGTATAATATGGTACTTCCTTTCAATGTGTTTTGTTTCTCTGTGAGTTCGTGGTTCCTTTGAATTAGCCACAACTCCTGAATTATCACAATATATCGTGATGGTCTTGGGCATCTTAGGAATCACGTCCAACTCCAGAAGGAAGTTTCGAAACCATACTACTTCTTTCGAAGCTTCAGAAGCTGCCACATATTCTGCTTCCATGGTGGAGTCCGCAATGCACTTCTGTTTTGCACTCCTCCATGATATGGCCCCACCTCCCAATGTAAACACATAGTCAGAGGTGGACTTCTTTTCGTCTTGGTCTGCCTGGAAATCCGAATTAGTATAACCCACAGGGCACAACTCCTCACACTGATAGACGAGACAATAGCCTCTAGTCATTTTCAGGTATTTCATGCATACAACAAAGCAAATATCTGGCCTCGTACATAGCATTGCATACATGAGGATCCCCACTGCCGATGCATACGGCACGTTCCTCATTTCATCTTTCTCCCTTTGTGCCACCGAACACTGATCCTTGGAAAGATATATGCCATGTTTGAAGGGTAAGAGACCTTTCTTGGCAGTTTGCATGCTGAAACAGGCAATCACAGTATCCACATATGATCTTTGAGACAAGGTCAGCATCCTCTTATTGCGCTCCCGCAATACTTTTACCCCTAGGATGTATCCTGCCTCCCCAAGGTCCTTTATATGAAACTGCTCGGATAACCACCCCTTTATGCCCGACAATACTTCCACATTGTCGCCAAATAGGAGAATATCATCTACATAAAGTGCAAGGAACACCACGCTTCCACTGACACATAGACGGTACACGCAACTCTCGTTTGAACATTGTGAAAATCCATAGGATTTAATCACTTCATCCAAATGCAGATTCCATGACCGTGAAGCTTGTTTAAGTCCATACAGCGACTTCCTTAGCTTCCAGACCAAATGTTCTTCACCCTTCTACACATAACCTTCTGGTTGTTGCATATAGATGTTGTAGGGTTTTCCCGTGAACCGAATCACAAAAACCAATTGAACCGGATCGATTGTGGATATTGTGCACAATTAAATTTACAATAAAACCTAGCATGCTCCTATGAATTTAATTCTCAGAATTGTGGATTGAGGAATTTACCGTTATTCCGTAAAGTCTGATCCGATCTTTCGCGTCTGAATTTCCAACTTCAATTCAACCACACGATTCGATTTAATCTCCGGAAGCAGAAATTAGTAATCTAATTTCCTAGAAAAAATCAAAAACAAAAGAAGCGAAGAAGAGAGAATTCTGTTCTCCAGATTAGGTCCTCAGGGTTGTGTCCCAATGCTGTTCAGATCTGCTACTGGTGAGGATTCCACAGATCTGTGATGTGGGCCAGAGGCAAAAATCCTTCTCCTCCCTCTACCAGTTGGCGCCGCCCAACTCTCTCTCTCCCAAGGGTTTTTACTGATTTGAATTATGATCAAGGTGGCTAAGGTTTCATAGAGAGAGGGGTCTATTTATAGACCTAGGGTTTTATCCCTAATGGGCTACTGGGCTTCATTCAGCATATATTACTTGGGCCAGACCTGGGACCTAATGCAAATAATAAAGTGGGCCTATAATTAATTAATTCTCATGTCCACAACCCATGACACAATTAATTAGTTAATATTAATTCTTTTTCACCACGGAATTAATACTGACCTACTCTTTTATTACCACGTTATGAGAACGGGCTGCATTAATTGAGAATCCCCATATTTAAGGTTACCGGACATTCATTAATTAATCGGAGCCTCTGACAAGCTCTAACTACAATTAGGTAATATCATATTATTCCTGAGTAGTACCACTCAATCCTTATCACTCGTACATGAACTTAATCAGCCTGCAGGACTTTGGCACGATGAATGTCATTGAGCTCCTCAGGGAATGTCCCCATCCTATTACTCGGATATGGTTACCTAAACCCAGCCTCAGGCGGTACTACACGAACTGCTGTTACCTAAGATGCGGATATACGAGCACGTTACTCAGGCTCTCCACCATGGCAAGTCAAAGCAACAGACAACCCGTGCAAACCCCTAAACCTTTGTTAGGGTTTGGACTCAATCAATATAACGAGATCTTGTATTCGCAGATGTTAGACAGACGAATACATCTCACTGCGGTCCATCAATACGCCACCCCTGCGTACCAGCATGTCAAGTAACCAAGAGAGACTACTTATTCCGACAATGCTGCAGCCATCCGGACAGACGTATCCTCATACGCTGTCTCGGTTGTGATCAGGTTTATGTCTCACTAGGTCAAATGATCATACTGTCTTCTGCGGTCTACAACACGCCGTATGATTGTCCCTATTGGTGGGACAAGAGGATACCATTGTTACATACATGTAAGATTGTTAACAGATAGGAGAAATAAACCGTTGTATACTCATTATAATAAATGCTTTCAGTATACAAAACCCATCAGATGTCCCTACCTTCTTCAAGGTACCCATTTAGAAACGCAGTTTTGACATCCATCTGCCAGATTTCTAGGTCCTTATGTGCTGCTATGGCTAGGAGTATACGAATGGACTTAAGCATGGCTACCGGTGAGAAGGTCTCGTCATAGTCTACACCATCTTTCTGACTATAACCCTTCGCCACCAGTCTTGCTTTGAAAGCAGTAATTTCACCATTCACTCCTTTCTTTCTTTTGTATACCCATTTGCACCCTATGGCTCGACAGCCATCTGGCAAATCAATTTTCTGGTATACATCCATAGCCGTAATGGATTCTATTTCTGAATCCATGGCGATCAGCCATTTGTCTGCATCTTTATCAGATATCGCCTCGTCATATGTCCAGGGATCGGTATCGTCCAGTCCGTTTTTCGGGATCAAGTCAGAAGACTCTCCCACGAACATGTACTTTTCGGGTTGGTGGATAACTCTCCCACTGCGACGAGGCATCTGAACCGTGTCAGTAGTTGGCACAGTACGCGTTGGTCCCATACCTTGCGTTAGTGGCAGTGTTGGTATAGCCTCACCTATTACAGGTGGATTTACCACTACACTGGGCTTTCCTGATGGAATTGCTTCCTTGTCCTCAAGCTCGTGGAGGACAATTTCACTCTTAGATCTGTGGTTTCTTACATATTCGTCCTCCAAGAATCTTGTGTTGGTACTGACAACGACTTTCTGATTCTCAGGACAATAGAAGTAACCACCTTTCGTTTGCCAGGGATATCCTACAAACAGCATCAGCTTACACCTACTTTATAACTTATCCGGTTCCTTTGTCAGCACATATGCTGGACAACCCCAAACCCTCACTTTGTTCAAACTTGGCTTTCGCCCATACCAGAGTTTTAGAGGCGTTTTAGGAAATAATTTAGAAGGTACCAGGTTAAGCAAGTAGGCCGCTGTCTCCAAGGCTTATCCCCAAAACGAAATCGGCAAGCTTGCATAACTCATCATTGACCTGACCATTTCCAAGAGAGTTCTATTTCTTCTTTCCGCTACACCATTTTATTGAGGGGTTCCTGGTGCAGTCCACTGGGATGTAATCCCGTTGTCTGACAAGTACTGCAAGAACTCGTTACTGAGGTATTCTCCACCACGATCTGATCGTAGTGTCTTGATAGTCTTACCTAGCTTCTTTTCTACCTCGGTCCTAAATTTTTTGAATTTCTCAAAGCATTCAGACTTATGGCGAAGCAAATAGACATATCCGAATCTTGAGTAATCGTCAATGAATGTGGCGAAGTACTCATAACCTCCACAAGCTTGCGTGGACATTGGTCCACATAAGTTAGAGTGGATCAATTCCAACACATCCTCTGCTCGAGACTAACTTGCCTTAAAAGGTCTGGTCGTCATCTTTCCCTCTGTACAGGATTCACAGATTTGATGCGGTACCACTTGAAAAGAATCCAAGAGCCCATCGCATGCTAATCTTTTAATCCTCTTTAGATTGATGTGACCTAGTCTCAAGTGCCAGAGATATGTTTGATCCTCATCGGAAGAAAACTTTCTCTTTAAATGATTATTATTATTGGATGAGTTTGCAACATTCACGGAAGGTTTTTTCATACAATCAATGATATAGAGAGAGTCAATAAGTTTACCATGATAGATAACACCATTATTACCAATGATAGAAACTCCACTATAAGAAATAATTGAATATCCATCATTAAATAACTTGGAAACTGAAATTAAGTTCCGCCGAAAAACCGGCACATATAAAACATCTCTCAAAATCAAAACATTGTTTTCAAAGCATAAAGTAAAGCCTCTAATGGCTACTGCTGAGACTCGCTCTCCGCTGCCCATTGAGATGGTAATCTCGTCATGCTTCAGCTGCCTTGTCGGCCTGAACCCCTGCAAAGTATAACAAACATGATCAGTAGCTCCAGTATCCACTACCTAAGAATGGGTAGAAACCGATGCTAAACATGTTTCCGTTATAAATGCACATGACGTACCTTGTCTACCCGTGCCAAGCACTAGACAATCTACTTAACTTCGCTTGCGTTTGCATGGCCTGATGACATCTTCTGCTAGATCAACTTCATCTAACCTTTTAAGCATTTCCTTTGCTTCAGCAACTGTCTTGTCAAAAGCTGACAAAGTTGGAGCAAATTACAATGCTCTAAGGGCAGATTCCTCTCGCATCAGGGCTGAGAGTAACTCAGGAAGAGTAAACTCGCGCCTGGTACCGAGGGACTTGATGAAGACATTATAAGAATCTGACAGAGAGTGCAGGACAATGTTAATTTCCGTCTGCTTACTGACTTGTCCACCTCTCTTTCTGTACTTTCTCATAATCCTCATCATACTGACAAAGTGCAGAAGCAACGAACTCCCATCAGTCATCCTCTTGCAGACCAGGTCCTCCACAAGATTATAACTGACAGTTCGTCTCACCTTCCCATAAACTTTCACAAGGTCCCTCCATATCTCAACAACAGTTTGGAACTTCTTGTACTTGAGCTTTAATTCTCTAGACAGACTGTTCATGATGAGTCTGCGGGCAAATTCATCAGAAGCTACCCATCTGTCATAGAACACTCGCTCATAACCAGTACAGTTCCAATTCTTGGGAGTTAGAGGGTCCATGTAAAGTACATGGGCATGTTTTGCA
>JAPKLW010001946.1:122371-132686 GCA_026898455.1 Plectranthus barbatus | reverse complement strand
GGTTTGGGTTTTGGGGAAAAGGTGGGTTGCTATTCTCTATCTCTATACTATATGTATATAATTATACATATATATTTATCTATAACTTACATATATATATATATATATATATATATATATATATATATATATATATATAAATATACACCATCAATTCAACTTATTTTCCCAAAATATAGATATAAATCTAAATTCAAATTTCCAACATCCAAATAAATAACTCCAATTGTTTCTCACTTATGATTTATCCTTTAATTACATCCAAATAATTTGGACAAGCTTGAATTTAAACACGGGGTATTACAAATAAATTGAACTTTTTGTTAGAATCATGTACTCAGCTTTTTAAATAAGAATTTTAGATGGTCACGGTATCCCAATTTCATCTTAAATATTCAAGAAATTACTCATGCAAAATCGATCGATTCTCACTTACTTAGGGTAACCTAGCTAGTGCCGGGATAGGAGTATTTAATAGATGAATATATTGAAATTTTTCTTCGAATCATGTACTCGGTTGTATAAATAAGAATTTAGATGGTCACGTTATCCTGAATTTCTCTCAAATATTCAAAAAATAACTCATGCAAAATCGATCGATTCTCACTTTTTTAGGGTAACCTAGCTAATATCGGGATAAGAGTATTTAACAGATGAATAAATTGAATTTTTTGTTTGAATCATGTACTCTGGTGTATAAATAAGAATTTAGTTGGTCACGTTTGTTCGATGCTAAATCTGCATACAAATCATAGTGTAGAGCAAATACATTTATAAAACCCAGAGGTTGTCGAACCCACAGGGATAGTGCAACGAGAGAAAATCATATATTGAATGTAGTTTTCAAAACCTTTGTTTTGGCACTTCAAAATTAGGGTTTTGAAAACTACATTCAGTATATGATTTTCCCTCCTTGCTCTATCCCTGTGGGTTCGACAACCTCTGGGTTTTATAAATGTATTTGCTCTATGCTATGATTTGTATGCAGATTTAGCATCGATCAAATTGGTGCCGTTGCCGGGGATAGTCAGACGGCGAGGTAAGTCCTACCTTGGCCGAGATGAATTCTCCATCCCGATCGAGACAGTATCTGCCACGGCCAGGACAGCCTGATTTTGCCCTCGTTTTCTGCACAGGTGCATGAACACGCGGAACAAAGGGAAGGCTCTCGAACCCTTTATACCAGAAATCGAAGCAGCCTATAGGAACAACAGAAAAAGAGGAAAAAGGTTGAACTTTGAGATGGAAGCAAATCAAGAAGCCCCTCTGCAGAATTTGACACCGAAGGAGCAGAGGCAGTTTGTCAATGATGTGCAACAATTGAGGGCGCAACTTCTTGCAGCCAAAGCCACACAGGCGGAGCAAGCCGCGAGACTGGCAGAGTTGAACAACATGCAGATAGTGGTGCCGCAGAGGTCCATCTTGGACCGTTTTCTCCCACTGCAGGAAGAGGCCAGATTTAGAGTTGGCATCAATGCCAACAACTTTGAGCTGCGCACAGGACTGATACAGATGGTGCAGCAGAACCCGTTTGGGGGAAGAGCCGTTGAAGATCCATACGCCCACCTCAATTTGTTCATCGAGGTGTGCGACACTGTGAAGCAAAATGGAGTCCCCCAGGATGTCATTAGGATGAGACTCTTCGCGTTCTCACTCATAGACGAGGCGAGGTCTTGGTATGTTGGGCTTGACAAAAGCCAAATTGGGACATGGGGGGAGCTGCGAGCAGATCCTCACCAATTACTTCCCACCGAGCCTGCTGCTGAGAGAAAAGCTGTTATCACTACATTCAAGCAGCTTTATGATGAGTCACTACATGAATCCAGGAAGAGGTACAAGGAGCTCCTGCGACTCTGCTCTGGACATGAAATCGATCTCGAGATGCAGGTTTGCCATTTCTATGAGGGTCTGAACCCACACATGAAGGAGATGGTGGATGCATCTGCTGGCGGGATCCTGATGAAGAAGAGTGATGCAGAGAGCATGAGGTTATGGGCAGACATGGCCCTGAACAGCCACTAATGGCCGACTGAGAGACAGATGTCAGTCAAAGCAGTGGAGACAAAGCCGGAGCTTGATGTGTTTGCTGAGGTGAGGAAGCTCCGTGAAGAAATTGAGAAGCTCGGAACTGCTAAGGTTGCTACCGTTACTACTGAGCCAAGCATGGCGATTGTTCCGGTGGAGGCTGAATATATCAACCAGGGAGCAAGCAGTTCATCTGGAGCTGCGGATTTGGAGGTGAAGTAGATTGGCGGTGGTTATCACAATAACTATCGAGGTAATCAGGGGTATCATTATAACCATGGGCGATCTCACCCTGGTTTTTCTTATGCTAACCCCTCTGCTGCAAAGCACCCTCCACCTGGTTTTGATGTAGGTACAGGAGGTGAGATTGTGGAGAAAAAACAGTCTGTGCTGGAAGAGACACTGGAAAAATTTATAAAGAGCTCAGACAACAGATTCGGCAAGGTGGAAAATGAAGTGAAAGGGATGGCCAATCAGATGCAACTGATGACAAAGCATCTGCAGATGATGGACACCCAATTGAGTCAGATTGCCGCCACCTTGGGAAATCAGCACAAGTCGGGCCAACTTCCGAGCACAACAGAGACAAATCCAGCAAAGGCGAAGTCAGTAAATGCTATCTCGTTGCGATCTGGAAGGAAGTATGAAGGCCCGAGCAACCCAGAAGGAGGATTGAGTGAAACAAAGGAGGAAAATCCCGTGGAAGACCTCTCTGTTTTAACCGAGATGGAGTCCATCCTGGTCGAGGCAGAGAGGCACAAGATTGCCGAGATAGAAAGAAACACGACCGAGATAGAGAAGGTCAGCCCGGTCGAGACAAGCCAAGAATGGCCGGGGTAGATAGAAAGTAGGACGGCCGAGATTCAGCCATCTCGGTCGAAATAGAAGCCCAAACTGGGCGAGAAAAAAAAAGAGAAGGAGGAAAGAAGAGTTGATCCAGTTGTTCCCATGCCTTTCCCGCAGATATTCGCAATGAAAAGGGAAGATTCTAAATTCACTCATTTTGTTAAAAATTTAAAAAAGTGAATATTAATATACCTCTTGTTGAAGCTCTCAGGGAGATACTGGGATACATGCATGAAGTTCCTCAGGAGGCTGATGAGCGAGAAGAAGCTGTTCGTAGAGAACGAAACTGTAAAGATTCATGAGGAATGCAGCTTACTCCTACAGAAGCAGATCCTGATCAAGAGGTCTGACCCAGGATGTTTATGGATACCTATCGAGATCGGAGGCAAAGAATTTCAGAATGTGCTTTGTGACACTGGGGCAAGCATCAACCTGATGCCCTACAATTACCCTCCAGATGGCGGACCGATCTGTGTCCAAGCCTAAAGGTATTGTAGAGGATGTTTTGATTTGTGTTGGTCACTTGATTTTCCCTGCAGATTTTGTCATCCATGACATGAAGGAAGATGCCAACACCCCGATGATCTTGGGAAGAGACTTCCTCGACACTGCTGGTGTCCTGATCGACTGCAGGAAGGGAGAAATCACCTTGAGAGGAAATGAAGAATCTATCACCTTCTGCATAGAAAAGAACAAGAGGAAAGGGGAGTGCAACCAGATCACTGCTGCTGAAGAAGAGGAAGAAGAAAGTGATGAGACGCCGGAGGAAGAAGAAGAAGAAGCAATCCGGTGGGAACGAGGAAACGAGTCAGTGAAATCGGCAATTAAGCTGCCTCTTTCCGAGTACACCACCATCATTCGAAACCATCAGGTCTTCATGATCAATTCAAGGGGTCGACGAGTCTGGACTCGACCGCCTTGGTGAGCTGATACTAAGTCGAGCCACGACGGTAAATAAGGCACTGGATGGGAGGTAACTCATTGTGTTTTTTATTTTTTCCCTCTTCTTTTTAATTATTTTTGAGTTATTTCTATCTTGTTGTTGATACTTTGTTTTATTGTCTATTGAGAAAGAAAAAGAAAAAAAATCAAAGTTTGTTTCAACCGAGGCAGAGGCTGCCACGGTCGACACAGAGGTCCGAGACGTGGAATACTTCGACCAATAAGGAGGTCGACAAGAAGGCTCCATCTCGGCCGAGACAGAGCTTGCCACGGCCGAGATGGAGTGTTAGCAGACAAAAATCCACGCCGGTCAGAGTTTGAAGAAAGAAGATAAAAAGTTGGTGTCTGAGGCTAACAATTGAGGTATAGTTTCAATCTCTGGATCTGATCTCTAAACTTATTCTCTCTTCTTTTCGAATAAGTTTGGGGGGATGAAGATTTAGGGTTTTGAAACAAAATTCTATCTTTTTATCTGCTTTATTTTAATTTATGCATGGGAAAATTTTTGAATAAAACGCGAGAAGTAGAACTTGAGCATGATTGAACCCTAGGACTTTGATGCGAGATTTGAATTGATTTACTTAGTTTGCATTGATTGTAATAGTGGTTGAGTATGCCTATAAATGTGAATACTGCATGATTACTTGTTTTGATACTTGCATTAGCATGATAGATAAATGGTGATTTGATGTTTACTGTGGAAGAAAAATTGCCCTAAGTGTGAGTTTTTTAGCCTGAAATTCGATTGTGAGTGTGTCTGCATTTTTTTTAGTTTCTCTAGAACTTGCTCTATTTTTTTTTCAAGACTGCTAGTGTACACAGGTTTAGGAAATGATTTTAGGCCATCTTTGTTTAGCCTATTTTCCCATACACTGTCTTAATTAAATGTTATCCCTAGTCAGCCTTTTTGAGCCTATGATATTTTCTTTCTTTGTCTATGAGTTGGAAATAAATAGGGGAATCAACTCTTGTCTATGAGAGTGGGTTGAGATTTTTTTGAGAAAGGATAAGATATTATTAGAAGGATAAAAATAAAAGATAAGGTTGGGCTCTAGAAAAAGAAGAAAAGAAAATAAAAACTGTGTGTTTAATCCTTATAAGCTCAAATGAATATTCGAAATTGTTTAAGAGCATAAAAGGATAAGTTGAAAAAAATATGAAAATAAAAAAGCCTTGGTTTGTGCTGAATATTATAGGAGAAGGGAGGATATCAATAGATGGTGGTTTAGATTGGTTGGGGTGCGCAACTCAATGGATTTTTAGTCACTTGGCCAAATATTTTCCTACCTTTCACTAAAAAGCCTACATTACAACCTTGAATAAAGTCCTTTCTGATCTTAGACTTGTGTGCACATGATTGCAGTGGAGATTTAGAATATTTGCAAGCCTATGGTAGAACTTGAATTGCATGACTTGTGTGTGATCTCATAATTTTCCTAAACACTTGAGTGAATGAGCGAAACACTTCCCATGTGAGTCTTCCATAGTTTACAGATTTTCTGATTCTTTCAAAAGTATTGATGTCTTGTGGATTTTTGAGTTTGAATGTGATGAATCTTGTGAGGCATTGCACTACTCTTCTGCTTAAATTTTTAATTATTTCTTTTGTTGATTGAGGACAATCAAGTGTTTTAGCTTGGGGGATCGATGCTAAATCTGCATACAAATCATAGCATAGAGCAAATACATTTATAAAACCCAGAGGTTGTCGAACCCACAGGGATAGTGCAACGAGGGAA
This sequence comes from Plectranthus barbatus, assembly GCA_026898455.1. Lineage (NCBI taxonomy): Eukaryota > Viridiplantae > Streptophyta > Magnoliopsida > Lamiales > Lamiaceae > Plectranthus > Plectranthus barbatus. The sequence goes on along the minus strand of JAPKLW010001946.1, from coordinate 127,134 downwards.
AATCATATACTGAATGTAGTTTTTAAAACCTTTGTTTCGGCACTTAGAAATTAGGGTTTGAATTATTGAATCAAAACATGCATCACAGATGGAGAAACCCTAGAACCTGTTTAGGGTTCTAGCCTAACATATTGAAAATAACCATTGCACGGAAAGATAAAGATTGCATTAAAAACAATAAAGGTTCAACAAAAACTAAAGAGGAATTCTCAAAAACTTAAAGTGAAAACAGAAAATTAAAGTAAAAATTAACAACTGAAGGGAATTGAAAAAGGGACCAAAAACTGACAACCCTTAATTCTGAGCTATTCAAGAGTTTATATAGTAGTAGGGTTGAGGCCTTGGATGGTAGGAATTTTCCTTCTTGAATTGATGGCTTCAAAAGGAATGATTTTCTTGGTTGAAACTTCCCTTTTGGGGTCTTCATTGCTTCCAAATTGATGTGTAACTTGAATCCCAAAAAATTCTTGCCCAAAATATGTGAAAAACTCCCAGGATTTTGCCAAAATATTTCGCCCCGGCAAAGATAAACCTTGCCCCGGTCGAGATAGCCTTCAACTCGGTCGAAACAGAGACCATTTTTGTCACTTTCGACCCTTCTACGTAGTCTCACGGTTTTGGCCATAACTTTCACTTCTAAACTCCAATTGACCCGATTCCAGTTGAATAAGAAAGCTAACTCAAAGATCTTTCAAATGAAATGCTCCATTAGCTCAGATTCCATCTGTGGAAGAAGTAGTGACTGTTTCTTTGAACATCTGCTACTTACGGTACAGGTTTCCATTGGATTTGGCCTAAACTTTTAGTACAAAAAAGCTAATAGACAACGCGGAAATCACGTAGTCTATCAAAAATTTCCGCGTTGTCTAATTATGTGTAGTCTATTGATGGACGCTAATAGACAACGCAAAATTCTGCGTTGTCTATTGACAGATAGACAACGCAGAATTTTGCGTTGTCTATTGTTCAATAGACGACACGGAATGCTGCATTGTCTATTGATATATAGACGACGCAGAATTTGGCGTTGTCTCTCTGTCAATAGACAACGCGGATTTTTGCGTTTTCTATTGAACAATAGACGACGCCTATTTCTGCGTTGTCTATTGAAATATAGACGACACAGATTTCAGCGTTGTCTATATATCAATAGACAACACAAAAATCCGCGTCGTCTATTGCTTTTTTTTCTTTTTTTTATTTAATTTCGAAAATCCTGTAAAAAACAATAAAATAAAAAAAGATTAAAAACAATATAAAATGACAATTTAATAATTTTAACAATGAAATTAAATCTCAAAATTACATATGTTTTGAAGTAATGTAGTGTTAAAACTAACTTCAACTATACAAAACAATCTAAGTACATCAAAAATCTTCTTCACATATGCCTCAAACTAATCCGTGGTCCAAAGCTTGCTGTTCAAACATTCTAAAATGGGACTGCATGAAATCAAGAAGTCATTAGTAATAACACAACACATTGAAAATTTAGAATCCTAAGCTTATGTACACGACAACCACAAACCGCAAATATGAAATCAATAACCATTACCAATTCACAGTCACATAAGTAGATATATATCATTAACAAAAATTGGGCAGCATAACAGCCTAAATTGGTTCAACCCAAAAATCAACAAACCACAGTTATATAATTTAAATACCATATTGACAATCGAAAAGCATAATAACATCTTAAAATGATTAAACCCAAAAATCAACAAACAATATTGTCACATAATAACGATAACATAACCCTCATACCTCATTTGATTAAGCAAGCTGACCAAATACAATTATATATACATGAAATCAATATTAACACAAGGGAAGTAAATACTTTAATTATCAATTTCAAAGAGAAGTCATCATTCATATTGCCATACCTGATCTCATATGAAGCTCAACAATTTCACACCATTCTGTACGAACTTCATTGATTTCACGTGTGTTATACTGATGGTCCCGGTTTTTCAGAGTATAAAACGTTACGCAGCGGAAATAATGTTAAGTGTTTTCTTGCACGCTACTTACACACAGCTGACAACTGGCAACTAGTCAGCTGGTGCTGGTTACTCAGTACACAGCTGACAACTGAGATCTGTCAGCTGGTGATTCAAAACTTAGAATATTTAGCCTTGTTTGCACAGTTATATATCAGTTTCAGGATATACTCCAGCACTTGAGTGCTGGGTTTAAAATAAGAATGAAAGACAGAAAGCTGATAAATAACAAAGGATTTTTATAGTGGTTCGATCAATCGATCTACGTCCACTCTCCAGTCGAATCACTGGAAATTCCACTAAGAGTAATCAGGTACAGGTCTCCTACGATCTATCTCTAGCTGGTGAATACCTCGTCCACCAGTTCACTAGATCAACCGCTCCCGGTCCTGGATCCTTCTTCAACTCTCCTCAGCTAATGGAGTGCAAGCACGTCACTTCAACCTCCACAGCTAGCTAGGTGTTTTAGTTCTCCCAAGAACGTAACAGTCTCTACGGCAGAATGCCCGTAATAACTCAAGTGCTGGTAAGCACAGGAGCTGCTGTGAACTCTCTCGAAGGAGAGAACACCAAGTGAGATCTTTAACTTACAAGCTTAAAGCTTGAAGTCTCGTGTTTGATAAATCAACACACGGAAAGCTTTATGAAAAGCCTCAAAAGTACTTTATGCGATTTTGCAATAATTTCAGTTCTTTCGGTGGTTGAGCAGATGAGTGGAAGAAGTTTGAATGTTGGTGGTTGCGACGTATTTATAGCCGCAGGAACCGATTCAAACTTTCTAGCCGTTTGGACGTATCCGGAAAGGTGTCAGACCTCGGATGTCCTTCTGACGGCGGCAGGTATGTTTTTCCGGAAAGGATCCATACCTAAGACCGCTTTATCTGACACAGATCTCTTTGTGTCAGAACGGCTCTCTCTGTCAGTCCGAGGAATAAGACTGGTGTCTTGTGACTGATAGACTTTAAGTTATCCTTCCTTAAAGTCATACTTTGTCAGTCGATTCCTCAGAGAATCTTCTTTTTGTCTCTACTACGCGGGGAGAGAGAATCTGGAATTCTGCTGGTAACATCTGACTGGTAGGTCATACTGGTGATCTTGTGCTGGCAGTCTCTGCTGGTGACTTGCCCTGGCATCATCTAAGTCTACCAAATCTCTGGATGTTAACTCTTTTCGGAATCTCCCATGACTGGTGAAATCACCGCTGGTGAATAGTGTAAGTAGGAACACGCATTCTCCTAGTAAGGTTTGTCAGCCGCCTGCTGATGAAACCCTTCCCAACTGGTGAACAGTACCCAGTCATAAGCGCTTCTCATGCTGGTGAACAGTGTCAGCACGAGTATTTGTCAGCCGCCTGCTGATGGAACTTTTTCCAACTGGTGAACAGTAGCCAGTGGTAAGCGTTTCTCATGCTGGTGAACAGTGTCAGCATGAGTCTTGATCAGCTGCGACTTACAACTCAAAAGACCTAAACAGGACTTTACATATAAGACTAGAGCTATGTAGAGACAACTGACGCTGGTAGGACTTAGGATTTGATCCACCAAAACTATAATCTAAACAAGTAAGCTACTAGGGGAGGAAACCTTGGACAGATTTCCCAACATATACTTTTCTGCATTAAACTAATAAAAATAGTAGCACAAACACAATAAAAAACTGCAATTAATTAATAAGCTAATGAGTTAGAACTGAATTCAAAATTTGGTAATAAATTGACATATTAAATTTACCATATCTGTCAATGGAATAGAATCACGAATACCATCAATGATGTCCTTCATATACCGACTGACAAAAAAGCCACATTGTTGAGCATCAGGTTGCTGTGGACACTGTATCATCGTATAGTTTAATAGACAATTAATGCATTAACTTTGAAATTATTAACTAAGACACATACCCTACAACAATATACACATGCTCAATTTATTCAAGAAAACAACTAAAATTCATAAAAGAAAAGAGAAAGCAATGCGATAAGTGAGTAGAAAAACGAGATTATCAACGTTATCTTGAAATCATCTTAATTATTCAAGAAATAACTCATGAAAAATCGATCGATTCTCACTTATTTAGGGTAACCTAGATAGTGTCAGGATATGAGTATTTAACAGATGAGTAAATTGAGTTTTTTATTTGAACCATGTACTCAGCTGTATAAATAAGAATTTAGAAGGACACAATATCTTGAAATCATCTTAAATATTCAAAAAATAACTAGTGCAAAATCATTCGATTCTTACTTATTTAGGATAACCTGGATAGTGTCAGGATGGGAGTATTTAACATATGAATAAATTGAGATTTTATGTTAGAATCATGTACTCAACTGTATAAATAATACTCCCTCTGTCCCAAGGGAATTGTCCCCTTGGGACATGACACAATAACCAATGTAGTGGAATGTGGTAGAGATAGATAAAATTATTATTTTATTAGTTAGTGTGTATTAACTTTCCATTTTAGGTAAGGGGACGATTCATGTGGGACTGACGAAAAAGGAAAGAGGGACAATTCGTGTGGGACGGAGGGAGTAATTTAGATGGTCACGTTATCCTGAATTCGTCTTAAATATTCAAGAAATAACTTAAGAAAAATCGATCGATTGTCACTTATTTAGGGTAATCTAGCTAGTGCTAGAATATGAGTATTTAACATATGAATAAATTGAATTTTTTGTTCGAATTTTGAACTCAGCTGTATAAATAAAAATTTAGATGGTCACGTTATCCTGAATTCATCTTAAATATTCAAAAA
>JAPKLW010001946.1:75783-122361 GCA_026898455.1 Plectranthus barbatus | reverse complement strand
ATTTAGATGGTCACGTTATCCTGAATTCATCTTAAATATTCAAAAAAACAACTCTTGCAAAATCGATCGATTCTCACTTATTTAGGATCACCTAGATAATGTCAGGATAGGAGTATTTAATAGATGAATAAATTTATTTTTTGTTACAATCATGAACTCAGCTGTATAAATAAGAATTTAGATCGTCAAGTTATCCTGAATTCATCTTAAATACTCAAGAAATAACTCATGAAAAATCGATCGATTCTCACTTATTTAAAGAAATCTAGCTAGTCACGGGATAGGAGTATTTAACAGATGAATAAATTGAATTTTTTCTTCGAATCATGTACTCGGCTGTATAAATAATAGTTTAGATGGTCACGTTATCCTGAATTCATCTTAAATATTCAAAAAATAACTCATGCAAAATCAATCGATTCTCACTTATTTAGGGTAACCTAGATAGTGTCGGGATATGAGTATTTAACAGATGAATAAATTGAGTTTTCTTTAGAAGCATGTACTCAGCTGTATAAATAAGAATTAGATGGTCACGTTATATTGAAATAATCTTAAATATTCAAGAAATAAATCATGCAAAATCGATCGATTCTCACTTATTTAGGGTAACCTTGATAGTGTTGGGATAGGAGTATTTAACAGATGAGTAAATTGATTTTATGTTAGAATTGTGTACTCAACTGTATAATTAAGAATTTAGATGGTCACGTTATCCCGAATTCGTCTTAAATATTCAAGAAATAACTCATGCAAATTCGATCGATTCTCACTTATTTAAGGTAACCTAGCTAGTGCCAGAATATTAGTATTTAACAAATGAATAAATTGAATTTTTTGTTAGAATCGTGTACTGAGCTGTATAAATAAGAATTTTAGATGGTCACGTTATCCCGAATTCATCTTAAATATTCAAGAAATAACTCATGCAATATTGATCGATTCTCACTTATTTAGGGAAACCTTGATAGTGTCGGGATAGGAGTATTTAACAGATGAACAAAATGATTTTATGCTAGAATCGTGTACTCAAATGTATAATCAAGAATTTAGATGGTCATGTTATCCCGAATTCGTCTTAAATATTCAAGAAATAACTCATGCAAATTCGATCGATTCTCACTTATTTAAGGTAACCTAGCTAGTGCAAGAATATTAGTATTTAACAGATGAATAAATTGAATTTTTTGTTTGAATCGTGTACAGAGATGTATAAATAAGAATTTTAGATTGTCACGTTATCCCGAATTCATCTTAAATATTCAAGAAATAACTCATGCAAAATCGATCGATTCTAACTTATTTAGGGTAACCTAGATTGAGTCGGGATATGAGTATTTAGCAGATGAATAAATTTATTTCTTTTTAGAATCATGAACTCGACTGTATTTTAAATAAGAATATAGATGGTCACGTTATCTCGAATGCATCTTATATATTCAAGAAATAACCGATGCAAAATCGATCGATTCTCACTTATTTAGGGTAAACTTGATAGTGTTGGGATAGGAGTATTTAACAGAAAAATAAATTGATTTTATGTTAGAATCGTGTACTCAACTGTATAAATAAGAATTTAGATTATCCCGAATTCATCTTAAATATTTAAGAAATAACTCATGCAAACTCATGCAAAATAGATCGCTTCTCACTTATTTTGGGTAACCTGACTAGTGTCGGGATATGACTATTTAACAGATTAATAAATTGAATTTTTTTTGTTAGAATCATGTACTCAGCATTATAAATAAGAATTTAGATGGTCATGTTATCTCGAAATTATCTGAAATATTCAAGAAATAACTCATGCAAAATCGATCCATTTTCACTTATTTAGGGTAACCTAGGATAAGAATATTTAACAGATGAATAAATTTAATTTTTGTTAGAATCAAGAACTCAACTGTATAAATAAGAATTTAGATGGTCACGTTATCCTGAATTCATCTTAAATATTCAAAAAATACCTCATGCAAAATCGATCGATTCTCACTTATTTAGTGTAACCTAGCTAGTGCCGGGATATGAGTATTTAACAAATGAATAAATTGAATTTTTTGTTTGAATCTTGTACTCAGTTGTATATATAAGAATTTAGATGGTCACGTTATCCAGAATTCTTCTTAAATATTCAAAAAATAACTCATGCAAAATCGATCGATTCACATTTTCAGGGTAACCTCGCTAATGCCGGGATAAGAGTATTTAACAGATGAATAAATTGTATTTTTTGTTCAAATCATGTACTCAGCTTTATAAATAAGAATTAAGATGGTCACGTTATCCTGAATTCATCATAAAGATTTAAGAAATAACTCATGCATACTCATGCAAAATCGATCGATTCTTACTTATTTAGGGTAACCTAACTAGTGCTGGGATAGAAGTATTTAACAGATTAATAAATTGAATTTTTTGTTGGAATCATGTACTCATCTGTATAAATAATAATTTAGATGGTCACGTTTGTAGGGTTTTAACGTGAACCGAATCACCAAAACCAAACTGAACCGGATCGATCTATGGATATTGCTCATAAATAATTATTCTCAAAAACCCTAGCATGCTCCTATGAATTTAATACAAAATTGTGGATTGAGAGATTACCGTAAATCCGTAGAGTCTGAACCGATCTTTCGCGTTTGAATTCCAAATCTCAATTCAACCACGCGATTCGATTTAATCTGCGGAAATAGAAATTAGAATACTAATTTCTAGAATAAATCGAAAACCAGAAAGAGAAGAAAAAAGAAATTTGTTCTCCAGATTAGATCTTCAGGGTTGTGTCCCAATGCTGTTCAGATCTACTACTGGTGAGGACTCCGTAGATCTGTATTCTGAGCAGGACCAGAATCAAAATTCTCCTCCCTGAACTCCAAAGTCGGCGCCCACACTGCTCTCTCTCTAGGGTTTGTGTTTTTCAACTGTGTTACAACTTATGAGAGAGAGCTGTCTATTTATAGACCTAGAGTTTTATCCCTAATGGGCTCTTTGGGCTCAATTCAGCATATTTAATTGGGCCAGACCTGGGACCTAATGCAAATAATAAAGCGGGCCTATAAATTAATTAATTCCCATGTCCACAACCCAAGACATAATTAATTAATTAACATTAATTCTTTTTCACCACAGAATTAATACTGACCTACCCCTTTATTACCATGTTGTGAGAACGAGTTGCATTAATTGAGAATCCCCATATTTAAGGTTACCGGACATCCATTAATTAATCGGAGCCTCTGACAAGCTCTAACTACAATTAATTAATATCTTATAATTCCTGAGTAGTACCACTCAAACCTTATCACTCGTGCCTGAACTTAATCAGCCTGCAGGACTTTGGCACGATGAATGTTATTGAGCTCCTCAGGGAATGTCCCCATCCTATTACTCAGATATGGTTACCTAAGTTCAGTCTCAGGTGATACTACACGAACTGCTGTTACCCAAGATGCGGATATACGAGCGCGCTGTGTTGGCTCTCCACCATGGCAAATCAAAGCAACAGTCAACCCGTGCAAACCCCTGAACCTTCGTTAGGGTTTGGACTCAATCAAAATAACGAGATCTCTTATTCGCTGATGTCAGACAGACGAATATATCTCACTGCGGTCCATCAATACGCCACCTCTGCGTACCAGCATGTCAAGTAACCAAGACAGACTACTTATTCCGACAATGCCGCAACCAACCGGACAGACGTATCCTCATACATTGTCTCAGCTGTGATCATGTTTATGTCTCACTAGGTCAAGTGATCATACTGTCTTCTGCGATCTACAACACGCCGTATGATCGTCCCTATCAGTGAGACAAGAGGATACCATTGTTCATACATATACGATTGTTAACAGATAGGAGAAATAAAATGTTGTATACACATTGTAATAAATGCTTTCAGAATACAAAACCCATCAATCTCCCACTTATACTCAAAGCATAACTAAGCTATTACAGAGTATACAGTCCGTCTATCTAGTCTGCTGTCTTTAACCACTATCAGTGGTCGGCATCCACCTCAGACCCAGCTCACGAATATGTCTTTCATAAACTTTCTGCGGCAAGCTCTTTGTAAATGGATCAGCAAGATTGTCAGCAGTGTCAATCTTCTTAATCAGCACATCGCCCCTCGATACGATTTCTCGTATGATATGGTGCTTTCTCTCTATGTGTTTGCTTGCCCTGTGAGACCGCGGTTCCTTTGAGTTTGCCACCGCACCAGAGTTATCACAATAAATTATGATGCTCCTCGGCAAACTCGGGATCACGCTCAACTCTAAAAGGTAGTTCCGGAGCCACACCCCCTCTTTCGAGGCGTCGGAGGCGGCGACATATTCCGCCTCCATGGTGGAGTCAGCAATGCATTTCTGCTTTGAACTCCTCCAAGATACAGCTCCACCTCCCAGGGTAAACACATAACCTGAGGTCGATTTCTTCTCATCCTGGTCCCCTTGGAAATCCGAGTCTGTATAACCCACAGGGCACAAATCCTCACTTTGATAAACTAGGAAAAAATTCCTAGTTCTTTTCAAATACTTGAGGATATGCTTTACAGCAGTCCAGTGCGCCTGTCCAGGGTTAGACTGATATCTTGCTACCATGCCAACGACATAACAGATATCTGGCCTGGTACACAGCATCGCATACATGAGACTACCCACAGCCGAAGCATATGGTACAATACTCATTTCATCTTTCTCCCGCTGTGTCTGAGGACACTGCCCACTAGAAAGACGAACGCCATATCGGAAAGGTAGCAAGCCTTTCTTGGCGAGTTGCATGCTGAACCGGGCTATCACAGTATCCACATAGGATGCCTGGGATAAGCTCAACATTCTTCTTTTACGATCTCGTAAGACCCTAATCCCAAGAATGTAGCCAGCTTCACCCAGATCCTTCATTTGGAACTGTTCGGATAACCAAACCTTGATTTCGGACATCACTCCCTCGTTGTTTCCAAATAGAAGTATGTCATAAACGTATAGTGCAAGGAAGACCACGCTCCCACTGACACAAAGTCGGTAAACACAGCTTTCGTTTTCCAACTGTGCAAATCCATATGAATTAATCACATCGTTGAAACGTAAGTTCCACGACCCTGAAGCTTGCTTAAGTCCATACAAGGACTTCCTAAGCTTCCAGACAAGATGTTCTTCGCCGTTGCTTATGTAACCCTCGGGTTGCTGCATATAGATGTCCCTACCTACTTCAAGGTAACCGTTTAGAAAAGCGGTTTTAACATCCATCTGCCAGATCTAGAGGTCCATATGCGCAGCTATGGCAAGGAGTATCCAGATGGATTTGAGCATGGCTACGGGTGAAAAGGTTTCGTCATAGTTAATGCCCTCTTTCTGACTATAACCCTTTGCCACCAGCCTGGCCTTGAAAGCCGTAATCTTTCCATCCGCCCCTTTCTTTCTCTTGTATACCCATTTGCACCCTATGGCCCTAAAGCCACCTGGCAAATCAGTTTTCTGGTATACATCCATAGCAGTTATGGATTCAATCTCAGAATCCATGACGACTTGCCATTTGGCAACATCCTTGTCCTGCACTGCCTCTTCGTAAGTCAATGGGTCAGAGTCCTCATGTTCGTCTTCCGGGCTCAAGTCCAAAGACTCACCCACGAACATGTATCTTTCCGGTTGGAAAATAACTCTCCCACTGCGACGAGGCATCGGTGCCGTGTCAGTAGTAGGTGCAGTGACTTGTGGTCCTGCACCTTGCACTGAAGAACGTGTTTGTGGTGCCGTACCTCTCACAGGAGCACCCACATGTACACGTTCCCCTTCCCTTGGAATTGCATTCTCGTTCTCAATTTCTTGAAGAACGACATCACTCCTTGACCTGTGATTACTCACATACTCGTCCTCCAAGAATCTAGCGTTGGTGCTAACAACGACTCTTTGACTCTCAGGACAATAAAAGTAACCACCTTTCGTTTGCCTGGGATACCCTATGAACAGCATTACTTTTGACCTGTTTTCTAACTTATCAGGTTCCTTCGACAGTACGTGTGCCGGACAGCCCCATACTCTAAACTTGCACAAACTGGGTTTGCGACCAAGGAAGAGTTCAGCAGGCGTCTTAGGAACTGATTTAGAAGGCACCACATTAAGTACGTAAGCTGCTGTTTCCAATGCGTAGCCCCAAAACGAAATTGGTAAGTTTGCATAACTCATCATTGATCTTACCATCTCTAGAAGAGTCTTATTTCTTCTTTCAGCTACACTGTTTTGCTGGGGAGTACCCGGTGCAGTCCACTGGGATGTTATCCCATTTTTTGACAAATATTGCAGGAACTCGTTACCGAGGTATTCGCCATCGCGGTCAGATCGCAGCGACTTGATAGTTTTCCCTACCTTCTTTTCTACCTCAGCCTTGAACTCTTTGAACTTCTCAAAGCATTCAGACTTGTAGCGAAGCAGGTAAACGTATCTGTACCTTGAGTAATCGTCAATGAAAGTGACGAAGTACTCGTACCCTCCACGAGCCTGAGTGGACATCGGTCCACACAAGTCAGAATGGATCAACTCCAACACTTCCTCTGCTTGAGACTGACTAGCCTTGAAAGGCCTAGTTGACATCTTGCCCTCGATGCAGGATTCGCAGACTTGATAAGGTACAGCCCGGACTAAGTCCAATGTACCGTCATCTGCAAGTCTCTGAATCCACTTCAAGCTGATGTGACCCAGTCTCAAGTGCCAGAGATATGTAAGATCCTCATCAGAAGAAGTAAGTTTTCTCTTCCTAGGATTATCAATTACGAATGAATTACATGCAATACTTGCGGACATATTTTGATCGAAGTAGCATAAAGAGTACAAATCAACACAACGGATAACATTGTTACTGCCAATGATAAAATCATAAATAACAAATATCCATAAAAGGTTGATAAAATTTGTCCTGCCGATAAACCACGGCCCACAAATAAACTCTCAAATGTACTTAAAACATCAAAATATGAGGAAAGGAAAAACTCCATGAAGTTCCGTCATAAAACGTTGCCTTCATCCAGTTTGGTATCTTCTTGCCATCACTCACCAGCCTTGTCGGCACGGTCCCCTGCAAAGTACAACAACATGATTAACAAGTCAGTGCTTACAACTCTGGAAGAGCAATAACTAACTCTAATCATGCTTGCAGTTATACATGCAAAATGGCATACCTTATCCTTTGGCATTCGGACAATCCACCTTTCCGCATCAAGCACATTTGTTCCTCTTAGGAGTGACCTTGACTCTCTTCCCCTTCCTAGACTTGCTATCATGGTTTGCCTTCCTGAACTTGCTCTCAGCACCGTCGTCTCCAATCTTAGAGATTGTCGAACCAGTGCTAGAGCCGGACAGAACAGGCATCCGTGCTCGCATGGTAGACTGCTCCACTACAAGATCCTCAAGCAGCTCATGCAGAGCATACTCTCCCTTTGCAGCAGCAACTACCTTAAAGTCATCAAAGGAATCCGGAAGAGAATTCAGGATGATATCAATCTTGCCTTGCGCACTGATATTACCACCCGCACAGTAAACTGTCTCATGAGATCAACCACAGACATCATGTGCTCAGTCACTGAACTATCCTCAACCATCTTCTTGCACACAAGATCGTGTACAAGCTTACAGTTAATAGTTCGCTCCACGTTCCCATAGGCCATCGAGAGTTCCTTCCAGAGCTCTCCAGCCGTCTCGAGATACTCATACTTGTGCCTTAATCCTCTAGACAGCGAACCCGTGATGAGCCAAAAGGCGAACTCATCAGCATCCTCCCATCTATCATAGAACTCAAGCTCAAGCTTGCATACCCCTCTATGGGAACGCCGCAGTGGATCCATGTAAAGAACATGTGCTTGATTTTTCAGATAAAGGACATGTTTAATGCAAAAACTCCATTCGGGAAAGTTTGGACCAGTAAGAGGATTGAGAGCAAGTATATGATCGACAGTAGACTTAGACATATCTGAAACAATAAAGATTCTTAAATAAGAACATACATGTTGAACTTCGAAAACAAATGCATTGAAAACTTTTTAATAAATCAAATACAAATGTTCTCCACTAATTGCCCAAGAGTTCCCACCGCAAGCTACACTCGTAGACGTTTACGATGTCACCCTCAACCAGAACTGCGGGTTTTAAGCCCCAATCCATTTAATTTCACTACCATGTCAGGATGCTTTTGACACTAGAAATTAATAATTAGTGAAAACCTTAGACCAAGCCATCTCTCAAGAACAGGGATGCAATTCTTGCATTATATTCTAAGATGCTTCTAAGCAATTAACCACAAATTTAACTCCGACCAAAAGAGACAGTTTAGCATGGCACGTAACCATACCGCACAGCCCTCAAAGCTTTTGTTATCTATAATTTAAATCAATCCTAGAATACTTGTGAAAGAGGTCTACGCAAGCTACACTCGTAGACGTTTACGCAAAGCCCTCCCACTATTCACATGATTTAAATTGTTTGTCTAGAAATCCCAACAACCGTACCCATGTACCTCCGGGAACTAGCAAGCTACACTCGTAGACGTTTACTAGAACGAGAGATACACTTGCAGTCTAGGACCGCTTTGTGGAGGTCTATTGATTTTAACTAAAAAATCTGCTTAGTATTTTTCTTTTAGAAGGTTTCTTTATGCGCACAAATAATTTCTTTTTGTCATTATATTTTCCAAATTTTTGCATGTAATAATACAAGCCCAAAATTCCCAAAATATAATCCAACAAAAGAAATTAATCACATATGCATGCTTGGAAAGCTGTAAATAATAAAAGCAGTAAATCATGCCTTTTCTATTATCTACACATGCTTAATTGTGCACATAAATAAATCACATATCATACGAGGACAATTAAGGTAAACAAAAATTCCTCGTGGCCCCAAAATAAATAGAAAATAAAATCTATCTATTACAAATTTGAATTTTGAATTTAATGGATAAATTCAAATCTTCTCAAATCTTCAAGGGCCTTCAAATCTTGATACACCAAATCTTTTGGATTTTTAGGCCTTTGTGATATGATGATTTGCCCTAACCCTAATGCAAACCTAGGGTTTACACAGGATTGCACAAACCACCAAAAACACAAGCCATCGCAACGGGACAGCAGCAGCCGATGACGACCGGAGCCGCCGCCGGCCCAGCGCCGCCGCGCGCGCTTGCGCGCACCCAGCCCCGCGCCCGCCGTCGTCCGCCGTGCCCTCCGCCGGCCCTTCGTCGGCTCCGTCTTTGTTCTTCATCCTCAACCCGTTCAATTACATAAATTTGAAAATTACAGAAACTATTCTATTACAATTTCAAATCTCCTAATCACGGATTTTCTCGTAATTTTACAAAATAATTCAGCCCTACACGGATAAACCACCGCGGGCTGAATCAACGGATTGCCACGAGGAACAAAAACCAACATCCACAATAATAAATTCATACATGCATATTATCGAATTTAATTATGAACAACAGAGCCATAAATCAGAAACCTCGCTCTGATACCAATTGTAGGGTTTTAACGTGAACCGAATCACCAAAACCAAACTGAACCGGATCGATCTATGGATATTGCTCATAATTAATTATTCTCAAAAACCCTAGCATGCTCCTATGAATTTAATACAAAATTGTGGATTGAGAGATTACCGTAAATCCGTAGAGTCTGAACCGATCTTTCGCGTTTGAATTCCAAATCTCAATTCAACCACGCGATTCGATTTAATCTGCGGAAACAGAAATTAGAATACTAATTTCTAGAATAAATCGAAAACCAGAAAGAGAAGAAAAAGAAATCTGTTCTCCAGATTAGATCTTCAGGGCTGTGTCCCAATGCTGTTCAGATCTACTACTGGTGAGGACTCCGTAGATCTGTTCTCCAGATTAGACCTACCCCTTTATTACCACGTTGTGAGAACGAGTTGCATTAATTGAGAATCCCCATATTTAAGTTTACCGGACATCCATTAATTAATCGGAGCCTCTAACAAGCTCTAACTACAATTAATTAATATCTTATAATTCCTGAGTAGTACCACTCAAACCTTATCACTCGTGCCTGAACTTAATCAGCCTGCAGGACTTTGGCACTATGAATGTTATTGAGCTCCTCAGGGAATGTCCACATCCTATTACTCGGATATGGTTACCTAAGTTCAGTCTCAGGCGGTACTAAACGAACTGCTGTTACCCAAGATGTGGATATACGAGCGCGTTGTGTTGGCTCTCCACCATGGCAAGTCAAAGCAACAGTCAACCCGTGCAAACCCCTGAACCTTCGTTAGGGTTTGGACTCAATCAATATAACGAGATTTCTTATTTGTTGATGTCAGACAGACGAATATATCTCACTGCGCTCCATCAATACGCCATCTCTGCGTACCAGCATGTCAAGTAACCAAGACAGACTACTTATTCTGACAATGCCGAAGCCATCCGGACAGACGTATCCTCATACGTTGTCTCGGTTGTGATCATGTTTATGTCTCACTAGGTCAAGTGATCATACTGTCTTCTGCGATCTACAACACACTGTATGATCGTCCCTATCGGTGAGACAAGAGGATACCATTGTTCATACATGTACGATTGTTAACAGATAGGAGAAATAAATCGTTGTATACACATTGTAATAAATGCTTTCAGTATACAAAACCCATCAACATTATCTCGAAATCATCTTAAATATTCAAGAAATAACTCGTGTAAAATCGATCGATTCTCACTTATTTAGGGTAACCTAGATAATGTCGGGATATGAGTATTTAACAGATGAATAAATTGAGTTTTTTGTTAGAATCATGTACTCAGCTGTATAAATAAGAATATAGATAGTCACGTTATCTTGAAATCATCTTAAATATTCAAGAAATAACTCATGCAAAATTGATCGATTCTCACTTATTTAGGGTAACCTTGATAGTGTTGGGATAGGAGTTTTTAACAGATGAATAAATTTATTTTATGTTAGAATCATTTACTCAAATGTATAAATAAGAATTTAGATGGTCACGTTATCCCAAATTCATCTTAAATATTCAAGAAATAACTCATGCAAACTCATGCAAAATTGATCGCTTCTCACTTATTATTGGTAACCTAACTAGTGTCGGGATATATGTATTTAACAGATTAATAATTTGAATTTTTTGTTTGAATCATGTGCTCAGTATTATAAATAAGAATTTAGATGGTCACGTTATCTCTAAATCATCTTAAATATTCAAGAAACAACTCATGCAAAATCAATCGATTCTCACTTATTTCTGGTAACCTAGATAGTGTCGGGATAGGAGTATTTAACAGATAAATAAATTGAATTTTTGGTTAGAATCCAGTACTCAGCTGTATAAATAAGAATTTTAGATGGTCACGTTATCCTGAATTCATCTTAAATATTCAAGTAATAACTCATGAAAAATCGATCGATTCTCACTTATTTAAGGTAAGCTTGATAGTGTCGGGATAGGAGTATTTAACCGATGAATAAATTTATTTTTTGCTAGAATCATGAACCCAGCTGTATAAATAAGAATTTAGATTGTCATGTTATCCTGAATTCATCTTAAATATTCAAAAAATAACTCATGCAAAATCGATCGATTCTCACTTATTTAGGGTAACCTAGATAGTATCGGGATAGGAGTATTTAATAGATGAATAAATTTATTTTTTTTAGAATCATGAACTCAATTGTATAAATAAGAATTTAGATGGTCACGTTATCCTGAATTCATCTTAAATATTCAAAAAATAACTTATGCAAAATCGATCGATTCTCACTTATTTAGGGTAACCTACTAGTGTCGGGATAGGAGTATTTAACAGATGAATAAATTAAATTTTTTATTAGAATCATGTACTTAGCTGTATAAATAAGAATTTAGATAGTCACGTTATCCTGAATTCATCTTAAATATTCAAAAAATAACTCATGCAAAATCTATCGATTCTCATTTTTTTAGGGTAGTTCTAGTTGTGAGAGGATTTTATGCCAATCCTTCAGCATCACAATGAATGGGAGTTCACATCCAGAGAGGAGTAAAAGTGGTGTTGAATCCAAGGCTTGTGCACCGGGTGTATGGAGAAACTCCCTCTTAACCAGACCCTTTCTGGGAGAGGTATGATAGGCCATCTGAGGAGGATCGTGCTTGGGATTTGCAAGTCTCAGTGATAAGCTCATATTTGTACTTACATATCCATGTTTTTCTCTATTGTTTCAGTACAATTAGTTTAGGTTTTTAGTTATTTCTATGCATGAGTCTACTTTAGAGGATGTTATGCTCTCTATGGTGAGTTTTGCAGGTATTTGAGGCTAAAAAGAGGTCAAATGATGAAAAGAGCCGTGAAGAACAGAGTTGCTGCTTCAATTAACACACGGGAAGTCGACCGAGTTAGAAGACGAGCCAAAATCCCAAAGCATTACCTCTGTGTCAATCGACGTGGTGCATGTCGATCGACACAGGGGTCAGATGTCAATCAAAGGCAAAGCAGAAGAAGGGCTTGACTTGCATGCATGCATGTCGATCGACAGGCTCCCTGTCGATCGACACGGAGGACAAGCAAGGGCGGATCGAGATGCTGCATGTGTGTTGATCGACAGGACGCCCGAGAAAGAATTTTGGCCTATTTTGGCAATTTTTGATATTTTAGTTCAATACCCAGTTTAGATATTTTAGATCCTCTATAAATACTGAACACAATTAGTGATGGCCCCGGGCCGGTTCCACGGTTCCGGAAAAATGAAACCGGAACTGTCCCGTGGGTAGACGGTTACGGTTTCGGTTCCGGTTCGACACGGTTCCGGTTCGGAACCGGCGGTTCAAAAAATATTTATTTTTTATTTTTTTATTTTTCAGGGACACGTGGCGCTCTCTGATTCGTTGATTTTTGAATTTTTAAAAATATTTTCAACAGTTCAAAACCGGAACCGCCGGTTCCGGTTCGGGAAAATTATTGAACCTGAACCGGCCCGTCCAAAGACGGTTACGGTTCTGGTTCCGAACCATTTTCACGGTTCCGGTTCCGAACCGTGGAACCGCTGGGCCGGTTCAGCCGGTTCTGGTTTTGTTTGGCCACCACTAAACTCAATATGCACAAAATAACTATCTAATTTTAGATTATTTTCATTAAGCATTGGAGTTTTTAGAGACTTGCAAGGTTCCTATTTCCCTTGTAAGGTAATTTAATAATATATTTTCTTTTATTCAAGTCATGTTTTGTGGCTAGAAACCATAGCAGGTTCTAGGGCTTTTGATATTCTTTTCTGATGTATGTTTGAATGAAATCAACTCAATAGTATGATTTAATTCCTTGAGCTTAATTAATCAAATCTAGATTTAAAGAAGGATCGAGAGATGAATTTGAGTCTAGATTTCTAGTTATCAATTGAAGGACTGAGATGTGAAAATTGGTAATAGGAAGAAGGAATTGAATGCAATTATTTTCTGTCTTAAAAGGAAGAATTAATTTGTAGGAATTAATTATATAATTATTGAGATTGACTAAGTTTGTGTTCTTGAGACCGAGAGGATATAGTCACAATTTAGTAATCTAGGGTTTAATTGTCAGACCAAGGAATTTTATCCATCAAAATCTGATTTTATGTCCATTGCTAATCAATTGATGAATTTACATGCTGAAATTTAGATTATCTGCCCTAGAATCTGTATCTTTAATTATTGTTTTCAAAACCCTTTACTTTTCTCCATCTTTACTTTAATGCAATCTTTATTTTCTGTTGCAATGTTTATTTTCAATATGCTAGGCTAAACTCTTTATCAAATTCTAGGGTTTCTCCATCTGTGATACATGTTTTGATTTGAATTCTTCAAACCCTAAAATTGGTTTAAACTCTTTGGTTTTATTTCAAATCTATTTTCAATTGAGGGATCGAGAGATAAAAATTGGAATTGGTTTTAGTTATTAATCGATGGACCGAGAGGTGAAAATTGATAATAGGAAGTAAGAGTTTAATACATTTGATTTTCTGTCCAACAAAGAAGAATTCATTTGTAGGATTAATCTAATTTTAATGAGATTGATTAACTTGTGTTTTTTAGACCAAGAGGAGATAATCACTAGTTAATAATCTATGTTTTAATTGCCCAACAAAGGAGTTAATTCTACTTTACTAGATTTTCCACCAAAAGTATTTTATGGGTTTGAATTATTTGTTTCTTGCATGTTGATCAGATTGGTAGATTTCCCTAGGTTTTGTGCTTTATTTCATTTGAATTTCTTTTTAAAGTTGTTTTCATAAAACCCAAAACCTCTCAAATTTGGATTAGCCCAAACAAAAGATTGAAAAACTATATTCAGTACATGAAATACTATCGTTGCACTATCCATGTGGGTTCGACAACCTTCGGGTTCTTATAAATTTATTTGCCCTTTGCTATAATTTGTGTGCAGATTTTGCATCGATGAAATTAGTGCCGTTGTCGGGATAGTAAGATTGTATATCGTTACTATTTTTTTTAATTTCTTCTGGATTGGGTTTTTATTTATTTATTTAGTTTTCTGTTAAAATCACGTGCGTGTGTGTGATTTGTGCTTCTGTTTTGACCGATGCAGCTTCCACATCGGTCGACACACATTGTGTCGGTCGACGTGCACTGATGTTCTCTTTTTCTCGCACAGGTGTATGAACACATGAGCCAAAGGGAAGACACTCGAGACTTTTGTTCCTAAAATTGAAGCAGCCTGTAAGAGGAATAAAAAGAAAGGAAAGATACAACAAGAAGAGATGACAGAAAATCAAGAAGTCCCGTTGCAAAATATGACTCCTGAGGAGCAGAGGAAATTCGTGAATGAGGTGCAGTCATTGAGAGCACAACTTCAAGAAGCTCAAGCAACTCAGGCATAGCAGGCTGCAAGATTGGTAGAGCTGAATGCAGCAAGGAACAATGAGAGGCAGGTCATGGTGCAAAAGAGGTCCATCTTGGACCGATATCTTCCACAACAAAAGGAGCCTGGATTTAGAGTTGGCATCAACACCAATAATTTTGAGTTGTGGACTGATAAGCTCGGATTTTGACTCACTTATCGATATTGTTTTCAATTGTTTTGTTTAGTTTTATTGAGTTTATTCATATATTTTGAGCATGAGTCGAATTTATGGGGTATTATGCTTGTCATGGTGTGTTTTTATAGGTTTTAGGCCAAATTCAATGGAAATCTGTACCGAAAAGCAGCTGATGTTCAAAGAAACAGTCACGACTTCTTCCACACATTAAATTTGATCTAATGGATCATAGTAATAGAAAGATCTTTGAATTAGCTTTCCAAGTCAACTGGAATCGGGTCTATCGGAGTTCGGGAGCAAAAGTTATGACCAAAACCGTGAGACCGCGCAAAGGGTCAAAAGGGGCGAAAAATGGTCTCTGTTTCAACCGACGTGAAGCCCACGTTGACCGATGCAGCTCCATATCGACCGATACGGATCCAGAAAAAGGAAAAATCGAGATTTTTATGGTTAAATCATATTTTTGGCCCTAGATCCCAATTTATACAGCTGAGTACATGATTCTAACAAAAAATTCAATTTATTCATCTGTTAAATACTCCTATCCCGAAACTATCTAGGTTACCCGAAATAAGTGAGAATCGATCGATTTTGCATGAGTTGTTTCTTGAATATTTAAGATGATTTCGAGATAACGTGACCATCTAAATTCTTATTTATAATGCTGAGTACATGATTATAACAAAAAATTCAATTTATTAATATGTTAAATACTCCTATCCCGACACTAGTTAGGTTACCCGAAATAAGTGAGAAGCGATCGATTTTGCATGTGTTTGCATGTGTTATTTCTTGAATATTTAAGATGAATTCGGGATAACGTGACCATCTAAATTTTTATTTATACAGTTGAGTGCAAGATTCTAACATAAAATCAATTTATTCATCTGTTAAATACTCCTATCCCGACACTATCAAGGTTACCCTAAATAAGTGAGAATCGATCGATTTTGCATGAGTTATTTATTGAATATTTAAGATGAATTTGGGAAAACGTGACCATCTAAAATTCTTATTTATACATCTGAGTTCATGATTCTTACAAAAAATAAAATTATTCATATGTTTAATACTCCTATCCCGATACTATCTAGGTTATCCTAAATAAGTGAGAATCGATCGATATTGCATGAGATATTTTTTTAATATTTAAGATGAATTCAGGATAACATGACCATCTAAATTCTTATTTATACAGCTGACTTCATGATTCTAACAAAAAACAAATTTATTCATCTGTTAAATACTCCTATCCCGACACTATCTAGGTTATCCTAAACAAGTGAGAATCAATCGATTTTGCATGAGTTATTTCTTGAATATTAAAGATGAGTTCGGGATAACGTGACCATCTAAAATTCTTATTTATACAGCTGAGTACATGATTCTAACAAAAAATTCAATTTATTCATTTGTTAAATACTCTGGTACTAGCTAGGTTACCCTAAATAAATGAGAATTGATTGATTTTGCAAGAGTTATTTCATGAATATTTAAGACGAATTCGGGATAAGGTGATCATCTAATTTCTTATTTATATAGTTGAGTACACGATTCTAACATAAAATCAATTTATTCATCTGTTAAATACTCATATCTCGACACTATCAAGGTTACCCTAAATAAGTGAGAATCTGGCATGAGATATTTCTTGAATATTTAAGATGTTTTTGAGATAAAGTGACCATCTATATTCTTATTTATACAGTTGAGTACATGATTCTTACAAAAAATTCAATTTATTCATCTGTTAAATACTCATATCCCGACACTATCTAAGTTACCCTAAAAAGGTGAGAATCGATCGTATTTACATGATTATTTCTTGAATATTTAAGATGGTCTTTAGAAAACGTGACCATTTCAGGCACCGTGGCATTTGAAACCCATCCTTGTTGTGCAATTGTTGTTTGCAATGACTCAGGGAAAGAGGTGAGGTCAGAGGTGAAGCCTTTCTCAATCAGTTGGTCAGAGGTGAAGCCTTTCTCAATCAGCATTAGTGGCTCAGACTTGGGTGATGTTGAAGGAGAGGGTTCTTCCTTTTATTGCCTGGGTTTCTTCTTTGGTTCTTTTCTATCACCCCTGGGTTCTAGATTTTTCTTGCAAGCCTTTTTTACCCTTTTCTTCCTAGCAGGAGCTTCTTGAGTAGATGCTTCGGGCTCTTGTGTAGGTTGTGTCTCTTGTTCCCCAAGATTGGTCTCAGTTAGGCTTGTTGGTTGAACATTTTGTGGAAATTGGCATAGAGCCCTATGAGGCTTTGTTTTGGGCTGCTTGGAAGGAGGATTATCGGAATCAACAACTCCTGAGGAGAGGCTTGTGAAGTAGCAGGGGCTTTTCCCTTCCTTTGAGCTTGTTTTTTTTGCTGCCCTGGTTCGAGTAATCCTAGTTGGTGCCTGCGGTTGAGTAGATGGTTCAGATCTCTTGGATTTTCGAGTGATAGGAGACTGTGGCTCTTCATGAGGTGGTGTAGGAGTAGTAGAGTAGTTATGCTCCTCCTCAGATGGAGATGAAACCCTCTTGCTTTTCCTAATAGCTTGCTTAGTTCTCATAGTGATTATTCTGCAATTCACCAAATGCAAAGCAACTTATGACTTTATTCATGTGAAGGGTAAACATGGGTTTAACAGGACTTATTTATACTTTCCTTCTTAAACTAAACAAGACAAGGACCAACAACAGTTATGCCCTATATACTAGCAATTAAACATTTAAAATGCTAAAGCATACTAAAGAATCCACGAAATAGCTAAGTAGAATAAATTTCACCAGCTACCACTCACAAGCAATCACAGAGCAAAACATCCCTCCGGTGTAGAATTATCTCAGCATAAGCAAAAATAGCAAACACCCTTTCAACATTTAAAACCCCTTCAAAACAACAAACAAAGTTTTCAAATTATTGACAAAATCTGAACATCACCAAAACCCTTTATGGGATAATTTCTACTATGCGTCCCACCCACAAGATACAAATCGAACCCGTTGATTCAGGCCAACAAAACATTCATGCTAAACAACAATTTCAGCAAAAATCCACGTAAACTTTCAGCAAGGGTTTCACATGCAAACACAACAAACTCACCCAGTTAAAGATCCAAAATGTGTACACAAAAACATGTATTCGTATTAGAGGCTCAATTGAGCTATTTTTGGAAGTTAGAGGTGCTTGATTAGTCCAAATAGTCGTAGGTGGATCCATTTGTTATAGAATAGTTGAAGTGTTAAACTGACTTTTTAACCCTAATCTTAAATGCCTTGTCATGTTCCTTGACAAATTAGGTGATGCCGCAATATTGACGAATTCAGCAGTCCATCGATTGACACTTGTTTTTATCTTGATATATATATACCTCTGGGGATTATTTCTTAACCTCGTTGATTGATTTTCTTGGAGCTCGATAGTTTCTATGTCATGTCCAAACATTTCTGGTTGTAACGACATGTTTCTACAGGTGTCATCAGGCTCCAATGTCGAAGCAGTGTGAACTGATGGAAAGTCAGAATTATCGTAAGAAGAATGATAAATGTAATTTCTAATAATTCACAACCTTTTGCGTAGTTCTATGCTTACTGAAAGCTCTAGTAGTGTTATTCCGTTATCTGGTTGAGTCCAGTCCAATTATATGCATCTTTAAAAATGTTTGGAAAATAAATGAGATTTTGTGTGTTTTGATCTTGGATTCCGACAACAAGCATTCATCATCTTTTTGTTATCAACATGAGAAAGTTGACAAGTGTTTGTGAAAACGAAGAGAATAAGTTCTGTAAACAGCAGCTATAAACGTTATTGCTGTTCACTGGCCCAGCCGGGGGCTTTAATGTCTGGCCAGTCGCCTCGGCAACCAAGTCTCACGTACAGACTTTTTCTACCTTGAAGAAGAAAGAGGGAGAAATTGAGTTGCATGCATTCGAGGTGATAATAAATGGATGGATGGATGGATGGATAGATAGATAGTTAGTGTTAGTACCTGTGAGGTTTTTATCAGATAAAAGTAGCCGTTTGAGAGCACTGAGCGAAGCCTGAGCGACGGTTTTTGTATAAAAGGGATCCCAGCCTCCAATCTTCACCACTACTTCAGCATTTGTGTAGCCTTGCAGGCCACCTTCCATGTTCTTCCTCGCCTCTTCTTTTGCTGACACTTCATCTGAATCAATTAATATCCATTATTATTATTATTATTATTATATTGCAAGTATGAAAATACAATGCAACAACAGAAGAGAACAAAATTAATGATATTCCAACAAATTGAAAACTTAGGCCTGAAAGAAAAGTAATGGAAAGGTGATAGGCATCTCAAGCAAGTTTCATCCAACACAACTCAATTATTTCCTGTAATCCAAGTTAAGTTAAAGGTTAAAGTTTCACTTGTGAGAGAGACTATTTTTTCATCATACTATTTTTAGCAAGCCGAGAGAGATTGTTGAAAATATAAGCTTTCAACATCTTTGACTAATAGTCTAATATGAAGTATTTTTAGAAAATTCTAGGATCTATCTATCTGTATAGGAAACTGTCTAAGGATATCATCGTATAATCAGATTTCTCTCTCTGTTTTTTTCTTTTTTAATATAGCTTTCTTTTCATATGACCATGACCATCAGAGACCAACTTCCCATATCATAATTTAATACATTTCTCATCAGCTTTAATTTTCAACGCGACAGAGATTCTCTATGCTACCTAAAAGACTCAGGAGTCAGGAATAATCAATCACCTTTGGCTTGAGATAGAGACAACCAAACCGTGAATCCTGCAAAAAGATGCTGCCATTTGTTGGGGCTGTTGGCAGCACCATGCTTCCCTCCAAATGTTGCCACAACTGTTCTTGCTTGACTGGAAACTCAATATCATTCATCAAATGATTCACACCACCACATAAGTATTTACAGCTTTAACTCTCCATCAATAAGTTTACCTACCTACTAAGACTTTCTAATATAGCAGCTTCTGCTTCTGCGATAGCATGTTCGGGTTTCCCTGTAACAGGCATCAACAGAAACTCATTTAAACCAGTTTCACGAGGATCAAAAAATGCATCCTAGTCTATTGTTCAGCTACAAGTACTGTTAAGATAGGAAATATTCAAGTCAAAGACTAGGCGAGCCTGACAGGACCAAGATTATTCAAAGAGAACATCTGATATTTGACATAATATCAGATGATGAATCAATGTTCCTATCCAGAATAGCCTGTGCTATATCAGAATTTCTTATTGAAGAAAAACCCACATAAACAACTCAAATGTATCGACTGTTTACTTTCTCAGTAGAATCTTTAGGTAAGGACTTGGATCAGTGAAGGCACTTTAGCAGATCACTTTTTTGCATGATTCAAATAAATTTCATTTTTCCATACGCAACAATTACACATCTTTACTCATGCCAAACTTCTGCTTTAACTCCTGCGGCTCGATCGCATAAAAACTTTGCCATTTTATTCACATTTACGAACTTTCTATTAGTCATTCAAATCTTCAATCGATTAACACAATAGTAAATGGCAAACATCATTTTGCTCTTTACACACATGGAGAGAGACAGAGAGAGATTGTTCACATACACGAATCAATTGTTTGATTGGTATACTCTTCAAGAAGCTCCTTTGTGCTGAGTGGAGTGTATCTATCACAAAGAAAAATGGAACCTTTATGGACATAAATAAATATGCCAACCCACGGAGCCAGCTAGCTGTAAAAGACCAAGACAAACTAAACACTTGAAGATGAAGATGCTAGGAAGCAAGGAAAATAATCGTAGGTATTGAAATTGGCATGGAAAATGCACTTCATACTTCAATGTATTGCCACCATAACGAATTCTTTCACTCAAGAAGGTGACTTAGATGGTATTAGTAACTTGAATTCACGAACATCAAACACCCGCAGGAATGATAAAAGGGATGTAGGCAAAACCATACAGGTATTGAAAGAGAAACATTAAGGTTGACTGTTGGCTTATGGGCAATGAGAAAGAGAAACATTTATCAACAATTTCCGGTTGGTCAAAACAAAAAGGGGTACATACCCAAGACCGACAGCCAATTCTCGAGCAATCTTGTAGTTAATTTCTGTTGATTCTCCAACTACAAAGATTGATGTTCCTTTCAGTAGTTGGACCACCCCAGTACATAATGACTCCCAAGATTCCACGATGTCATGCCATTTTAGTTCTGGATCTTGCTTTCTCAAGTTAACTACCAGTTGATTGTCATCTATATACCTGTTGCAAGAAGATAATTTCCAATTCAGAAATGATATACTTGCAATGCCTCTGTTGATTCTGTTATCAGTAGAAAATACCATATTGTTTCAGAAGGCTTTATCTTTCCATATAGACTATGGGTATCCAAGAGAGTTTTTGTGCATCCAGAATGTAGCACTCTAATTACCAATGAGTTCTCACTTGCATCCACATGAACTTCCCCAGGACTTATGTTTTCGTCCCCGAGTTCCAATCTCAACTCTACATCGAGTGAGTCATCAATAAACTGCATTTAAGAATCACTCAGATGTCAAATATCTGTAACATTTATATATCATTTGCTCCAAAACGCAGTTTTATTCCTTCTTCACTTACCCTAGAAGCAATTGCAAGATTTAACCAAAAGATAAATCAAAGACTATGTAACTATATATCCTGGCTGACGACAGTTATTTATAGTAGCACCAAGGAAGATACGGTGAGCTAATTATTGAGAATTCAATCTTCCTTATGATTCCATTTTCATGATATACATGCGAAATAATGTTGCCATTAAACAGAAACAAAAACCCTCAATAGTGAAAATCAATCTCAGTAAGGCCTTGTACACTCGCTGAAAGCCAAACTATCTGATCAATTGGTCAGTAATATATAAGCCCACAAAAACAAAAATCCAAACTTGAAGCAGAATAGTTTCTCAGAAAGCTACAAATCCCAAATAATGTTTCCAATACCACGAAAAGGAAACAAAACCCTCAATAGTGAATATCAATCCCAGCAAGGTCTTCTACACAACTCAATGAGAATCGTCAGTAATTTATAAGCTTAAGTTATTCTACTGCAAACAAAAATCCAAACTTGAGACAGAATAGTTTCTCAGAAAAAACCCCCACAATCAGAATGGAATTAATTAAAAACAGCAGCCAATAATCCCAGTAAGGCCTTGTACACAACTTGATGCAAACCGATCGAACTATATGATTAATTAGTCGGGAACATGGAAGCAATTTTATTAAACTAAAACAAACAAAACCCAAACCTGAAAAATAATAATTTATCAAAAAACATAAAAGAATGAAAAATTACAACTTTCCTACTCCTCAGTAGAAATAAGTACCTCATAATGAGTTGCTTTTGTGGAGACGGTGGAGTTGAAGCTACAGGAGAGTATGCGGCCATATCTTGGGCAAGCTAATGAAACAGAAGAAGAGGAATAATGGGTTCGGAAAGACAAGAAGTTATGAGTGGAGAAAGAAGTAGTGGGATATGAGACAATTGGAGAGCTGAAGCAGAGTGTTGTGGTTGAGAACATGGATTCTGTGCTGTGTGCGCTGACAAGATAAAATGTACGCTTTCTTGCAACCTACTGCGACTGCTGCTATATAAATATGTAGTGTTCGTGTCGTGTGCGAATTACAAATCTTTTTTGTAATTTAATGTATTTTCTAAAGTCTTAAGTACCATAGATTAAAAAAAGAAAAAACTAAACTTAAGCGCAGTTATAAAATTGCAATTAAGGCATAAAAACAAGATGGAAAAACATACTGATCATAATCTCTTAAAATAATGAGATTGAAAATGAAAATTCTCATTTTGAGTTGAGGATCAAGAATCGGGATTAATACTCAATTTCCTTTATCCATTCATTTCTCTAATTTCCTATTATCTACTCAACAAATAAAAATAAAAAAAATAAAACAGATAATAGTATGTCGGATGCTAGTGCAACAAAAAAATATATAATTGAGGATTTAACACACCTATCCATGAAATTTAAAGACAGTAATGAGAAAGTAATAATTAAAAACAAACAGTTAAAGGTATGAAATATCAAGTGGAACAACATTATAGAACAGAGAATTTGATCCGTATAAGCAAATAAGGTGGTTAATTAGTACAAATGCAATAAAATTAACAACAAGAGCACGACTATATTGTACACACCTGTAGGAGAATGTTTTCGACATCCACATGTCACACGCACCTGTCAAATGTGGAGAAATCAACATAAATAGAAGTGTTTTCAAAACCAACGACAAAGTGTGGTAAATTTATTTCAAAAAATTAATCGAGAAATGAAAGTTGTTTATGGTACTCGCTTAACAGTAATATTGGATGTGACTCGTTTTTTTATATTAAGCAGGAACTACCTTTTTGTGAACATGATGAGTCCACAAGTTCCTTGAATATAAGCAATTTTCTTGAATTAGTTGAATATACTAGTCAATTAAATTGTAAGATTTCCAAGGTTTAGGGTGCAAATGCTCCTCAGAATAATCAAATGACTGAACCATCAATTCAGAAAGATTGTCACATGCATGTGCCTCTGAGATCGCATATGTTATTATTAATGTTATTGATGATAGAATTTTTACTATTTTAGTTGATGAGGCTCGTGATATTTCAATGAAAGAACATAGGAGTTTTAACTTTTAAGATATGTGAATGAGAAATGGTGTGTAATTGAGAGATTTCTTGCAAATTTGCATGTGATTGACATTTGTTCTCATTCCCTGAAAGATGTTATTGACGTTTTGTTTGCAAAACATGATTTATCAATATCTAAATTACGAGGTCAAGGGTATGATAGACCCTCAAACATGTTAGGTGAGTTTAATGGTTGAAATCCTTAATCTTGCAAGAAAATCCAGATGTCATTTATGTTCATTGTTTTTGTCATCAACTTCAATTAGTTCTTTTTGCTATTGTTCGAAAAGTGAGGGTTGTGCAATATTTTTTTTAGCTATATCTCCATGATTGTGAATACGGTTTGTGCTTTTTGTAAGAGAAAAGATCAATTAAGAGCGCTTGAGCATTAAAAAAAAATCGATGATCTCATCAATAGTGGAGAAAGCGGAAGTGGAAAAGGTCAAAATCAAGAAACTAATTTGGTAAGATTTGGAGATACAACATGGGGTTTACAATATTTTACATCGTTATGAATGTGCTTTATGTGGACTTCAATTGATCAAGTATTACAAAATGTGAGTGATGATGCACTTTCTTATGAAAATATAAATACAATAGCATGTCTGATTGAAAAAACGAATTCTTATGAGTCCGTGTATTTGTTGCATTTGATGAAATATTTGTTGGTGATCACAATGAGTTATCGCGTGCCTTACAACAAAAAGGCCAAAATATTGTCCAAGCTATCTCATTGATTCGTAGTGTAAATTGTCAATTACAAAGTTTTATAGATATTGGATGGAAAACACTTGTTGATCAAATAAATAAGTTTTGTGAGTTGAATAACATATTATTGATCGATATGGAAGATAATATAACAAGATGTGGCCATTGAAGGCATGGAGCACAAATCATTTCCAATTCTCATTATTATCGCGTGGAGATTTTTAATGAGACATTACTTTATGTTTTTATTAGTTCTGTTTAAGCAATACTTTTATTTATTAGATCTTTTAACATGAACGACAAATAATGTAGGTTGTTGATTTGATTATGCAATAAATAAATGATCTATTTTTAGAAGCTAGCACTCTTTTGCATGTCTCGATCCACAAAATTCTTTCTCTCAGTTCAATATCGATCGACTCATCAGGTTTTGCTTCCCTATACCACGATAATTTTTCTACAAGTGATTTTTTATATCTTCACTTAGTAATTGCTAATGTGCGCTCCAATCGTCAGTTTTCTTCGATTAGCAATTTGGAAGTCTTGCTCAAAAAATGGTTGAAACAAATAAATATTCAGTTTTTCCATTGATTTATTGTATGATTGAATTTGCATTAGTCTTGCTTGTTGCCACAACCTCCGCTAAGAAAACATTTTCTGCTATCAAGACTGATTTATGCAATCGAATGGGAAATGAATGGATGAATGATAGTTTAGTAGTATATATATATTGAAAATGATATATTCTCAAATATTGCAAACGAACTAATTTTACAACTTTTTCAATCAACGAGTACTCGAATATATCAATTATCATTGGTATCGAAAAAATTAATATTTTTTATTTGTATCTTTGACTAAATAGTTTTAATGTATATATATTTTTTACATATTATATTATTATAAACTAATATTTTTATTCAATTCTTTTGTAACTTTTTACTACTTAATATTTCAATGGGCCCCATATTTAAATATTGTGATTATTTTAAAATCTTTTGCACAATATGTCGCCATACCAAGACTGCCCTTGGCCTTTGGTATTGCAAAAGATTTTAAAATAATCACAATATTTATATTTGAATATTGAAAATGAGTAAAAATTAATAAATTATTTCTAAAGTGTATAATTTTTTTGCAATTAATCCTAAATTATTCCACTGAATAAGTTGAAATTCGGACAAAATGTGTGTCATTAATCAATATAATGTAAAACTGAATTGAAATTGGATTATAAGTTTAAATTAAAATGATTGAACGCATGCTTTTCATTGTCCCACAACCACAGTTCAATCCAACTTCTCAAATTCTCTTTATTTTTCCTTATTCATTTCAATTCATTCTCGCCCAATTCTAATTCCCCTCCTCAATCGTACATTCCCAGAATTCACCACCTGCATCACTATGCCGCTGGAGACTCAGTTCCCTTCCGAATCATTCGTGATCGCCCACTGAATTGAGACAATTTTGCATCTAGGGTTTGAAGACCAACCTTTTGAGACACCGTTGATCACTAATGAGCTTTCTGGATCTTGAAGCGGGCCGGGGAGCTGGGCCTCGAAGGCCCCCTGGGAGGCAGGATGCATCGCAGGCGGTGGCTTCCGGGATTTTTCAGATCAACACTGCGGTTTCCACCTTTCAGCGCCTCGTCAACTCCCTCGGTACCCCCAAAGACACGCCGGAGCTCCGCGAAAAGCTGTTAGTCTTGTTCCTGTTTCGTCCTTTGTCGATGTCTATTAGCTGTCACTTCTCGGAGGCATTGATTTGTCTTTTGGATTGTTGGTCGTTTTAATTTGACTTTACTTTTTGAGTTGAATGGCTAGGTGTTTCTATGCTTTTACCGAGCTCGTCCTTGTCGTATAGTTTTAAAATGAATTGACATGGAGAGTCGACAATTTCGTTTAGTGCGCCAATGCTAAATACCCAAATTGCTGTAGGCCTGTTGCAAGTTTATTTTACCCTCTTTCTTAGTAGTTGAATGCTCAAAACTCTGGTAATTCCAATGCTATGAAAGGATGAGCTTGTTGACTTTGCTTAAATTAGAATTATTAAGATCTACTTTTGAGCCATTCCAGGGAGACAGGGGACATCATTAATTCCCTTACATAAATTCAAGTCAATTTTCAAGAATTGGGAAAGAAGGGAAAGAAATGTGGTCCCATATAATTTGCTGAAGTGAGATGATTTTATTTGCGAGGAATAGCTTTCTCCATTAAGAGTAACCCAATGACTTTAAATCAGTCTGTTCTTAGTAACTTTCCAACATGTTAAATGAAGTTATCTTATTGGTATGCAATATATCTTACATTTATCTACAAGAGCACATATATCTCCTATTCATATCATGATAAATGTGTTAGTATTTTTTGGTTTACATTTTGTTGTTTGTCATCCAGACCCATTCTTTTTTTTTCTTTTGGGGGTAGATATTGGAAATTTGGTGAGAACGATGGAAGTTATTATACCGTTGATATTTTCACAAAATCATTGAATAACCTCATCTCTCTGACTATCCATAATTTTGAGCTTAGATCCTATAGGTTTTGGCATATAAAAGAAAATGGATGGTAGATAGAGAAGATTAAGTTTATGTGCTCCCCATTCTTTGCCCAAACAACTCAGGGATTTTGTCATGCAGCAATTTTTGTTGCTTCCTCTCTCGAAAAATCATATAATCATTCTTATGTTTCTGCAAATTGGATTTTTATTCTATTGGGGCGTTGTTGGATACTCGGCATCGGTTACTATTTTGTAGATCATCTTTGATCATATTACTAAAGCTTTTTTAGGATGCCTTGATCTTCAAAACCTCATATGATTTCTGACGCACACTTATATAAAAGAAAAAATGTTTGAGGTTTTTTGCTGTCTTTCTTCCACTGCAGCCATAAAACTCGAATGCACATTGGACAGTTGGTAAAGGATACGTCAGCCAAACTTAAGCTAGCTAGTGAAATAGATCATCATGCTGAAGTTAGTGTAAGTTTGCTCCCTGCTCCCTTGTTTATAAAATTATAGTGCAGTTTCATTTATTTCATTTTCATATCTTATCCATTTTATAATCTATTATAACTGCAATAAATACAATTCTTTTTTTTAGAGTTTATTCTTTTTTCCTTTAAACCATGTACTATACCAGTGGTTATAATTGATAGCTTCCACTTATTGAAACATATTAAGCAATGAGAATTCACTTTCAAAGTCATCTCATCACCAGTCCCAAATGTTTAATGCAGTCGTCAGTCCATTTTGTTTTCTGCAGGCAAGTAAGAAACTCACAGATGCTAAACTTGCTAAAGACTTTCAAGCTGTTTTAAAGGAGTTTCAAAAGGCTCAGCGCCTTTCAGCTGAGAGGGAGACCTCATATACTCCTTTTGTTCCTGAAGCAATGCTTCCTTCTAGGTTCTGTTTTGATTTCCAGTTCTAGTTCCGTAAAGATTTATGGTTAGTTTTTCCAATTCGCAAACTTGAGCGAAAAACTATCTCTGCTGCTTTGAGCTTGTCCTCTGATATTAGGTATAGGTTCTGTTGGGAAGTTTGCTTTTACAGATTCCAGATGGATTAATTTAGTCAATTTCCGAAATTGGTTGAAAATTTATTCTCAAGCATTGAGTTTTGTTTTTGTCAGCTTACATTCTGACACTTATGTGTGATGCAGCTATACCGCTAGTGAGATAGATGTAAGTGCAGACAAGACCCCGGAACAGCGAGCTCTTCTTGTTGAATCTAGAAGGTACTCACGAACATGGCATTTCTAACATTTATGATCTCCTGTAAAAAGCAGATGGGTTTTCCAAGATATCTTTAAATCATTCTTTTATCTGCTGGATGTAAGTGTGGTTGCTTTTAACACTTAAATTAAGGGGCATAGCACATTATCAATGAACATTTGCATTATTTTGGGTATGTAACACAAATCTCTCTTCCTCCTTCTAGCCTTAAATTTTATACATCATAAAATATGAAATTAATTCTTCTCTTTTATGAAATATGTTCTTGAACTAATTTATGATTCAACATACTTATTTGATCAATGGTATAGGTAAATGATTTTAGTTCTTACAAACTTTGAGTGCACTAAGGTTGCTGTTCAATCTTGCATGTCAACTGTTGCAATGAGAGTCAAAAAATAATTGCTATACTTGGGGCGCAAATGGTTAAAACGCGTTGCCTGTGTGCAATAGGTCAAACCACAAAAGGTCATGAGTTTGAGATACAATAGGGGCATCTGGTTGGGTGAGATTTAAATTAATGCATTTTATTTAACAAAAAAAAAATGCTTTATGCCTTTATAGAATGTGTTTCCATGCATTATTGGAACTTTCTGCCGAAAGAAAATAACATTCTTGGGGAAGTAGTGAAAGTACAGTTGGTGGAAATGCTGGAGATAATTCTGTTCCGAATTTTTGTGAAACTAAAAGGATATGTCCATATCTACCTCTGTTTATATGCAAATACTACTGCATGCAACTCTGTCATCACACATCAGTCAAGAATTGGAAAGAACTGTGTTATGACATTTCTACAGAAGTTGTTATGCATTCCTTTGTCTTCCTTATTATGACCTATCAGCTGTTAGCAGGAATTTCCTGTCATTTGCTTGAAGTTTGTCATTCAAGCAAGCAATCCCTTTAAAATTAGTGCCAGCTTATTTTAAATCTTCACGTTGCAGACAGGAGGTTTTGCTATTGGATAATGAAATTGCTTTCAATGAGGCCATTATAGAGGAACGGGATCAGGGTATACAGGAAATACAGCAACAAATTGGTGAAGTAAATGAAATTTTCAAGGACCTTGCTGTACTTGTTCACGAGCAAGGGACTATGATTGGTAAATGATTAAGATGCATTTGATTTAAATGCAAAGCATTATTAATAAGCCTAAATATCTTTTAACTCCCCAGACGACATTGGCTCCAACATTGAGGGTGCACATGCTGCAACTGCCCAGGCAAAATCCCAGCTTGTCAATGCGGCTAAAACCCAGCGATCGAATTCATCACTGGTAAGTTACTTAGACAGCAAGCGATCTCCAATAAACGAAAACAGACTGATTGCATGTTTCTGGATTTATTCTAATGAAATGCACTAATGTAACCTGTGGTCTATGATTTTGTTAAGATTTTATTTAGTTTGTAGTTTTTAAAGTATTCATTTAAGATACATATCTCAGTATCATGACATGATTTACAATCTTACATGATATTCTTTGTCTCAGTTTAGTCTGTACCGGATTTCACGTAATTCACATTCGTTTTGCTTATTGTCTTTGCCATGCCACTCTTTATAATACTTAACTTGAGTTGGATTCTCATATTTCCCTCTTTCCTCCCTGCAGACTTGCTTATTACTCGTGATTTTTGGCATCGTGCTTCTCATAGTAATTATAGTACTCGTTGTGTGACCAAGAACTGAAAACCTGGACAAGAATGTGTTATGGAATCAAAGTGAAAGTACTTGGCAGGGATGGGTTTGTTTTACATTTTCTGGTTTGATGGATTCTCTCCATCATCATTTTGATTATGAATGCTCCATTTTTATACTTGTAATTGTTGGCCATGCATATACATATATAATGAGTTGCAATTTGATTGATTAATATACCTACGCATGCTTATCTTTGTTTATCCCTCCCTATCCAGCAACCCATTTGCTTATCTTTGTTGAAGTAGGATTTTCACATTTTAGTTTCTGAAAACCAAGCAAAGGTTGGGTGTGTCACGTGCGTAGTCGGGACTCTGGATTAGGATAAGATAGATCTCAAATTTAAATAGTACTCCCCTGTCTAGGTTTACTCGTCTTATTTTTCATTTTGGTTCGTCCCACTTTACTTGTCTTGTTTTCTAAATAGTAGTAAATAATTTACTCCAAAATAAGAAAATTAATCATTGGAAAATGTTGGCTCCACATTCTCTCTCTTTCCATTTTACTTGTTTAAAAAAGATAAATAAATTAAATAAACATTTCACTTACTAATACACTATTAAATTCTCTTATTACTTTAGATTAGGGGTGTGCACGGTTTGGTCGAAACCGGTCGAACCGGCCAAACTAAATTAATTTGGTTGGTTTAAGAAAAATGATTGGCTGGGTTGGTTTGAAAAATTTCAAACCAGATGATTTGGTTTGGCCGATGGTTTGAAGGATGAAACCAACCGTTTCGGCCAAACCGGCCGTATAAATAATATAATTTTAAATATAATAATGGTAATAAAATATTATTTGATAGAAAGCTAAAATATCAATAAATATTGATATATATGTTCGATGTTTATATTCTTTCGAATTACAACCCTATAAATCAACTTATATTTCATTGTTTCTTTCAACCATAATATTGTTTATTTATTACTTATGTCCTATTTATAATTAATGACAAGCGAAATATATTTATATTAATTTTATTTTGTGTATCACTCTTTTATTAATATTTAATAATCAAATTGATATACAAATTTCATTATTTGTAATATTATTAGTTGCATAATCTTCAAACCGTTTAAATCGGCCGAACCAAACCGTTTTAATATGGTTTGATCGGTTTGGTTTGAAATAATTATTTGGCTGATTTGGTTTGTGAAAATTTCAAACTATACTCATTGGTTTGGTCCGTACTTTGCCCCTTAAACTGGCCAAATCGGACCGTGCACACCCCTACTTTAGATATTGATTATTGTGCCATTTAGATTTGGGACAAGTAAATCGGGACGGAGAGAATAATAATTATTTTAGAAATCCTAAATATTACTTAACCATAAATAAAATATTGTGATTATTTTGATAACTATAAAAATGTAGTATTTTTTAAGAAGCCTATAAAGACAAAGTTATCAATTGTTTTAACGGTCTAGGAGCTATTCAGGTCATGTTCTACAATCATAAATGGAATCACTATCACGTATTTACACGTTGGGAAAATTATGGATTTTACCGAAGTTTATTGGTCAACTCTTAATTTTATCTCAATTTTTTTCTGTTATGTAATTTTACTTTAATTTTTGATTATGTTAGTTAAAAATACCATTGATTACAAACAAATAAACAATGTTGTTAAAACATACTGACTCGTGCATTATATTTAATGTGGCAGTTAACATGAAATTTTTAATTGCTGAATCACAACCGATACATAGTACAAACCCACCCTTGACCCCAAAACCCGGCTCGCAAAATTCTGGCCATCGCATCCCCACATTCCTAAACAGTAATATATATACTTTATACTCATTATTAATTGATGATTTTGATTTTAGAAAAGAAAAAAGGACAATTATCACCTCATAATGTCATCAAAGACATTATTGGATGCTAATGTAGCTCGTTATTATTAACGGTTGTCGCTTTAAATTATTAATCCTACACTAAATGAATTAAAGGTAATTTGTACTTTTACTTTTTTTTTTCCCAAGAATCGCAATTCATAATTTCATAATAAAAGTTGTATATCATATCATATGATTATAATTACATCATTTTACAAATAGAAGAATAAATGATAAATAAATCAT
Source organism: Plectranthus barbatus (assembly GCA_026898455.1). Lineage (NCBI taxonomy): Eukaryota > Viridiplantae > Streptophyta > Magnoliopsida > Lamiales > Lamiaceae > Plectranthus > Plectranthus barbatus. The sequence goes on along the minus strand of JAPKLW010001946.1, from coordinate 90,496 downwards.
GAAATGTATAGTTCGACCAAAGACTTTATGAATATTTTTATGGTGTAGGATTATACGTGTTGAGGCTTAGCCCAAAGTAGGGCCAACTTTTAAACCCGAAACGAAACCCAACAGCCCATCTCCCTAGGCCATTGAACGTCGACCCAAATGTTAAAGCAAGATCCAACACGGTTAAGGTGCATCTGGCCTAGTGAGCTGCGAGCAGAAGTTTGCACGCATCCAGCTCAGCCCTAACTTACACCGAAAAGTTTGGGGTTGGAAGCACCCATCCAACTTAGCGCTAATCAACCCCGAAAATTCGGGGTCGGCGGCTGCAGGGGCAGTTCCGAGGAAAGGGTAGCCGCTCCTAAATCTTCGGTAGAATTAGGTCAAGCCTACAACGGTCCTTTGCACCTATAAAAGGAGGCTCCACAGTCATTTTCCACATTCACTCCAAGAAAAGGATAGCCTTGCCTGTAATATTTTGCTATTTATTCCATCGAACGATTTTTATCTAGTTGTTGTGCTCTCCAGATTGGTTTCTAAAATTGCAATTGTTCTCGTTAATCGTTTGACCATTATATTTTTCACATAATTTGAGTATTTTCGCTTTTGAATTCCACGTGAATACTTGTTATTTCATTTTAACTATTTTGTGAATTTTATTTTCAAATTAATCGAACCTCAATAATACGTACAAGAAAATATTAAACTTATTCACATCTTCTCATATTCAATTTATACGGTTAAAGAACCAAGATCAAAAAACCTATGATTCAATATGTATCACAAGGAAGATGACTGTTGATGCTCGTTTATTTTGGAGATTACTTTTTATAAGAATACTAAATTGAAGAATTGCGAAATAATAAATGCGCAATAAATGAATAAGAGTAAACCGTAATTGTAGAGCTGAAATATGGATTGCTTTAAAGCTGTATTAATTGCTTGTTTTGCATGTGTTTTTTACAATAAATGAGGATCCTATTTATAGGAATCCAACCGAGCTAAACAACCCTTCGCTAATAGACGCAATTCTTCAGGTGAATGGACGTTCCGAATGGCCACATCCTTTGTGTTGAGCTGCCTTAATTAACACCTCCTCAAGCATATGGTTCAAGCTCTCAGCTCGGACGAGCCAATCCATCCATGAGAAGTAATTCTTTAGTTGAGAAGTCTGTTTGAAGTGCAGCTCGGCGAACAAGGAGCTCGGTCAATTATGAGATCGAGCTAGGAAATCATCATCATTGAACATCCTTGTCTTGAACTATTTTTCTTTATACTTCTTCTTTTTGGGCTTCTTGTCTTATTGGACTCCAAAATGGGCTTGCTCATTTTTGGGTCATAACAACAGCCCCCCGGCTTTCGTCCGAACTGCTTGGAGTTCAGCGAAGCCGAAGTAGTTAATTTTAATGATTCCTTTTCCTGCACAAAATCACAAAAAGAATAGATTTTTCCCTACCTCGAATTCGTATTTCGAGGATGTTCAGGAGAGGATTTTTCCCGTATCGTGAGACTTAGCTCGACGAATTTTAGGGGCATTCTCTCGTATCGTGAGACTTAGCTCGATGAATTTTAGGGATATTCTACTTTTTATTTCGGGTATCTGCGAAGCTCGTTGTTCGACTTATGATTATCCCTAGTCCGCGGTTGGCTAAACCCGACATGTTCTACAAAGGATGCCCCCTGCAGCTTTTGAAAATGACAAGTGATCTCTCACGAGTCAATCGAGGAGCGACCTCGGACCCATGGGTATGCTATGCCGAATTAAACCCTGGCTGTTTACTGGGTTAATTGTTTCGGATTCATAGAAACTTTTACAGATAGAAGTTCTGTTGACTTCGATATCTTAAGTTCCTCGGAATTTGATGGCTGACCCGGCCAAGGGCGTCAATGCCTGATTTCTTTTCTTTTCTTTTATTGTAAGAGCTCGAAATTTGAGCTTTTTGATTTTGAGCTCGGAAATTAAGCACATTGAGTTCGAACATGTTTAGCTCGAATTATATATTTTTTACCGCCTAAAAACGGTTGAGCTCCCCCGAGGCGGGATCGGATAAATTTTGAATTTTGAATTTTTGACAGGTGTCACACGCTCATTGGTGGAGCTCGAAGGTCGTGCACGGATTTCTAGAGTAATTTCTCTATAAATAGCTTCACCCCCTTCAATTTCAGTTTTTACTTTTACCTCCTGCACCTCGTAAATTCACCTCGGAACAGAACTTCGGCCGAACTTTTCACTACTCGACCTCGGGGTTAGTACATAACTATAAACTTCGAACTTCTCTTTTATTTTTATAAAGAATGAGTTCTAGCAATAGCTGGAGCAATAGCAGTAGTAGCTCGTATTATAGTTCTGAATCCGAGGTTAGCAGTAGGTTAATTGAGGATATTTTTGCGGAGAATCCTGATATTGAAACTGAAACCGAACTGAATGTCGAAGCCCCCGAGCCTTTGAATAGGATAGAAAGTGCTCTTGTAAATATCGAGGTCGAAGATCGACATTCTTCTTTTGACCTTTCCTTAGAACATTCTTCTGGTTTATCCCTGGGTGTTTTCCCCCCATTATATGACCGAGACATTGTAGGTAGTCTGAAATTAATCCCATCAGACCTCGACCGTGTAAAACTTGATGGGCTCTTCGCCCTTCATGGATTATCAAATAGGTTAAACTCAATAGCCCCCGATTCCGATCAACGAGCCCATCGTCCGCCACTTGGTTTTATGGCTTTCTCAGCTCGATTCTTCGAGTTCGGTATTCGTCTTCCTCTTCACCCATTTTTTGTAAATATTTTATAATATTACAACTTGGCCCCCATTCAGCTCTCCCCTATTGCATGGTGCCACATGCTCGGTACATATCTTCTTTTCCGAGATGCTGGGTTGGAGGAGCCGACCTTAACCGAATGGAATGACTTGTATAATTTAATCACGATGAAAGGAGAGTCGTATTACTACTTTTCAAAGCGTTCACATCACCAATCTTCCATGAGTACGGGGACGAAGTCGAATTCAAAGAAGTGGATCCAAGAATTCTTCTTCGTCCAAATTCCCAGTGATTTTCCCGGGCTGAGTGGGGTGCTCCGTACTCCAAATAGTACGTGTTGTATGCTTTCCTTGAGCTCGAATTTTGTTTTTTATTACTCATTATTCCTCTGTTTTAATGTTTGCAGGGCATAAACGAGAGAATATCCCGGAGTATTGTTCGAACCGTATTCAGAAAGCCTTCAACCATCCGGTTCGGGATTTTGAAACCCTTCGTCGACACCGAACTTTGAATATCGAAGGCATTGACGATCCAATGGAACGCCTTACTCCCGAAGAGCTGATTAAGTTTCAGGAAGAGCAACAAAATAAGAAAAAAGGGAGGAAGAAGAAGACTCAGGTCCCTAAAGGACAAGGCCCCAGCTCGGCCATAGTCAAGGTGCCCACATCGGGCGATGGCCCATCTGATGCCAAGATTACTCCCCCTGGGCAAGATATTCGAAAGAGAGGAAGAGGTGAGGAGTCTACCGAGACCCCAGAGGATCGTCCTCTTACTCGGCGAACGAAGAAGGACAAACAAAATGTTGTCCCAGCCGAGAAAGATATTTACGATCTAACCGCTGGAGAGGGCGAGACAACTCTGGTGCATCGGCCGGGGAAGAAGACCGAGACCGAGCTGGAGACCCCGGCTTATAAAGAGGCTCGGTTGAAAGCGGTCGAGTCGTTCCACTCTTTTGCCGACTTGCTTTTCAAGGGTCCTCCATGGCCAACTAAGTCCGTGGCTCGAGCTCGTCATTTTGATAATGCCCAGATGTGTTTGATGGTAAGTCCCTCTGATCCGAGGTTCATTTATTAGGTTATATCCTTCGACTATTTATTCACTTCTGTTTGTATTTATTTGCCGATCAGGGTCTTTGCGGTATGGCGGAAGATTATAATGAATGCTTCCGAACTCTTCAAGGTGAACGCAAAGACCTCATCCAGGCCGAGAAGGATAGGGACGAGGTCCTCAAAGAGAGAAATCATCTTGTCACCGAGCTGTCGGTTGCCACTGCGGAGCTTAAAGCTTCGCAGGACTTGGTTGAGAAATTGACCAGGGACCAACAGTCGGCCGCCGAAGAGTTGGCCCAATTTAGGGACCGCACCGGCAAACTCTCCGAGGACCTCCAGGCCGAGGTGCAGGCCAGGAAAGAGGTTGAAGTCCAACTGAGGTCGGAATTGGATCAGGTCAGGGCCGAGCTCGACTCGGTCCGAGATTCGGGTGCAGGCTTAAACTTTACTCGGCTGCTCTCGACTCCTGCTGGCGCATCAACATTCAAAATGATGGAAGATCTTATTCGAAGGAAGCTTAGATCTGCCATCTCTACTCAGCATCCGGAGCTCGACGTGGGGTTTATCTATTCGACCCCAGCTGCTTCCGAGGACGTGGAGGAGGAAGACGAGAACCCAAATGATGAGGCCTTCTCGAAGCAGTTGGAAGATAGCCTCCACCCTGATGAGCAAGTAAATCCTGATAATCAGCCGAACCCAGATCTCGACCAAACTGGCTCCAATCCAACCTCTTGAAAGAACTGAACAGTTTTTTTTTTTTGGTTGTAAAACTCTTCTTCTTTGTAAGGACGCTGCTCTTTTTTTTTATGAAGTATCTTTTTCTTTTAATTGTCTATATGTTCTGATAGCTCAAACAAACAATCAATCTTGAAAAAGCTCGAAAAGAATAAAACTTGAGAGTAGCTCGACGAGATTTAACTCGGAAGAAAAAACTTTATTTTATTGATGTATTGAGGCTCGAATCAAATTGATTTTACAACTTATTGAGCTCGATCTAATGATACAAAATATGACTAATTTTGCTAAAATGCTTTCTTGAATTCGAGCTACTCCTCCAAAGGTCATCAGAAGTAATATTTCTTCAAGTATTTGACATTCCATGCATTCGGAATATCTTTCCCCTCGGGAGTTTTTAATCGGTAGGCTCCATTTCCAATGATCGAGCTGATTACATAAGGTCCTTCTCAGTTCGGCCCAAATTTTCCTGAATTGAGTTCTTGTGTATTTTGGAAAACTTGTCTTAAGACCCAATCTCCTACTCGGAATGCTCTTAGTTGAACTGACTTATTGTAGAATCTTTCCACTCTTCTTTGATTTTTCATCATTTGGCTAGATGCCTCCATTCTTTGCTCATCTAATAACTCTAAGGACTCGAAGAGCTTCTCTTGATTCTATTCTTCGTCAAACAGCTCGACTCGTGGACTTCTCTGGATAACCTCGACCGGTGATACTGCATCGACCCCATATGCCAATGAAAATGGAGTTTTGCCCGTAGCCGTTTTGAACGTAGTTCGGTATGCCCATAGAACTGCCGGGAGTTCCTCGACCCATGCTGATTTTCTGGCTGTTAGCTTTCTTTTCAAGATGTTGATGATGGTTTTGTTAGAAGACTCAGCTAGTCCATTCGCCTCTGGGTACCTCGGTGTGGAAAATAGTAGACGAGCTCCAAGGGTTTCACAATATTCCTTGAATTTTTTGCTTGTAAATTGTCGTCCATTGTCTGTGATTATTTCTCGAGGTAGTCCGAAACGACATACTATATTTTTCCATACGAAGTTTATCATTTCAGTATCCTGTTCTCTGGATAGTGGCTCGGCCTCGACCCATTTAGTGAACGAGTCGGTAGCAACCACGAGGTATTCTTTTTGTCCTGGAGCCTTAGGTAGTTTTCCCACAATGTCAATTCCCCATCGACAGAATGGCCATGCTGGAGTGTTCGAGTGAAGCGGCTCGGCATGTAAGTGTGTTGAATTAGCAAATCTTTGGCAACTATCACACTTCTGAACTACTTCCTCGGCATCTTTTTTGAGAGTGGGCCAATAGAATCCTGCCGTTATGGTTTTGTGGGTTAAGCTCCTAGAACCTGAGTGATTCCCGCAACTACCGGAATGTACCTCGGTTAAAATAGGAATACTGTCCTCTTCAGACACATATTTTAGTAGAGGTCCTTGAAAAGATCTTCGGTAGAGTTGTTGATCTATTAGAGTAAAACGAGCTGCTTTCCGAGCTAACCGGATGGCCTCGGTCTTAGATTGTGGTAGAGCTCCGGTAGCTAGGTATTCCACAATTGGCTTCATCCATGAATTTTGTTCATTGTTAACTGGACAAATTTTCATTGGTTCGTACTCCCGGTCCCGAGTTGCCGGCCAAAGTGCCACGGTTAATGGGATAGCTCGATTCCCTCTGTAACCTACAGTTGCTACTAGGTTAGCTAGAGCATCTGCATGTGAATTTTCTTCCCGAGGTATGTGGGAGACCTCTACTTCCTCGAATTTTGATTCGAGCCCTTTAGCCGTCTCGTGGTAGGCTTGCATTCTGGCATCTCTTGCTTGGAATTCACCTCGGACTTGGTTTACCACCAATTGTGAGTCCGATTCGATTTTCAGCTTTCTTACTTATAGATCGAGAGCCAGTTGGAGACCAGCGATGAGTGCCTCATATTCGGCTATATTGTTTGTAGTTCGGAATTCAAAATGGATAGCTCTTTCAATTACCCATCTTTCAGGGGATACGAGTAATATCCCTGCTCCACTCCCTCTAGAATTACTGGAGCCGTCAATGCATAGGCTCCAAAATTCTATACTATCTGATATTGGACCGAGCTCCACTTCGGCAATTAGTTGGAGTTCGGGAGTATAATCCGCAATGAAGTCTGCCAAGATTTGTGACTTGATGGTACTTCATGGCTCGAACTTAAGGCCGTAGCCTCCGAGCTCGATTGCCCACTTCATCATCCGCCCAGATAGATCAGGTTTGGATAGAACATGCCTGATTGGAAATGAAGACACCACTTTAATTGGGTGTGATTCGAAGTAGGGTCTTAGCTTCCTTAAGGCCATTACAAGTGCCAAGATGAGTTTTTCGAGGGTCGAATATCTTGTCTCTGTATCCAACAGAGTTCGGCTCACATAGTAGATCGGATGTTGATTTTCATCTACTTCTCGAATTAGCACTGCACTGACGGCTTTCTCCGAAACAGCCATATACAATTGTAATTCCTCATTGGGCTCGACTTTATTCATCACCGGTGGAGTCGTTAAATATTGTTTTAGCAAGATGAGTGCATCATCACATTCTCTTGTCCATTCGAACTTCTTCGATTTTTTAAGAAGAGAGAAGAACGTGCTGGTTCTATCAGAGTATCTTGCTATAAATCTGCTTACTGCTGCAAGCTTTCCGATCATCCTTTGTATATCCTTAATGTTCTTGGGTGGTTGGATATTTTGGATAGCTCGAATTTGTACTGGGTCAGCCTCGATTCCTCTTCGACTTACTATATAGCCGAGAAATTTTCCCGAAGTGACTCCGAACGTGCATTTGGCTGGATTCAACCTCATGTTGAATTCTTGCAATATTTCAAAGACCTCGGTCAAATGTTGCAGATGCTCCTCGAAATTATTTGACTTCACCAAAATATCGTCGATATAGACCTCCATGGTTCGGCCAATTTTGTGCTCGAACATCCGGTTCATTAGTCGTTGATAGGTCGACCCAGCATTTTTTAAGCTGAATGGCATGACCTTGTAACAATATATTTCTTGATTGGTCAATAAGGCTGTTTTTTCCTCGTCCGGTGGGTACATTTTAATTTGGTTGTAACCCGAGAAGGCGTTCATGAAGCTCATTATGCCGAATCCGGCTGTTGCATCGACGAGCCGGTCGATGTGTGGAAGCGGGAAAGGATCTTTGGGGAATGCTTTATTCAGGTCGGTGTAATCCACGCATACTCGATTTTTTCCATTCTTTTTCTTTACCACGACCACATTGGCAAGCCATTCGGGGTACTTCACTTCCCGAATAAAACCAACTTTTAGTAAATTTCGAACTTCTTCGGCAATAGCCTCATTTCTTTCTGGAGCAAACCGTCTTCTTTTTTGCCGTACCAGCCTATGACTTGGATCGACTCGGAGTTGATGACATATGACCGAGGGGTCAATCCCGGGCATGTCCTCGTGGGAGAATGCAAAATTTCCTCGATTTTGAATTAGCAAGTCTCGCAACTCTGTATTTTGAGCTGCGGACAATCTTTCCCCGACAAAAGTTGTCCGAGCTATGTTCTGGGGATCTATGCTAACTTCCGAGCTGCTTTCCACTGGTTCGGACTCTAACATATGTACAGTCCGAAGTGTTACTTCATAGCAGCTTCTTGATGCTAATTGATCTCCTCGGATAGCTCGGACCCCCCATGGTGTTGGAAATTTTATCATTTGGTGATAAGATGAGGGGACGGCTTTCATTGTATGAATCCAAGGTCGACCGATTAGCACGTTATATGCCGAGGGGGCATCTACTACTTGAAAACGTGTGGCCAAATTTACTCCTTCGGCAAAAACTGGAAGATCGACCTCGCCAAGGGATTTTAATTTTTCACCGCTGAATCCAACCAAGGTGATTGGATTTTCTATAATATTTTTATCCGAGATCCCCATATTTTGGAGGGTTCGGAGGAAAATTACATTTGAGGATGCCCCGGTGTCAACGAGAATTCTCTTGACTTGACAGTTCGCTATCATCAGTGAAATGACGAGCGCGTCATCGTGGGGGTGTCGAGCTCCTGCTTCGTCCTCGGCTCCAAAGCATATTTCATATGGGGAGGTTTTAATCTGATGCACAGATTGATTTCTTAACTCCCTGCAGTGCTTTTTTGCGGCGTTTCGCGAAGAACCGGTCATGGACGAGCCCCCAGTGAGGACGTGATGACCCTCTGAACTTCGGGTTGCTTTGGTTCCTCGGGGAGAGGCTGCTTATTTGCCCCTGTTGCCGGAGTTTGGTTATCTCGAACTCCCCCAGTGTTCTTCTTATTTCTTGTCCAGACTTTTCTTTTGTTCGAAGTCTTTGGACAAGTTAATAACCCTTCGGCCAGAAGCCGATCTATTTCTCTTTTTAGATCCCGACAGTCATCAGTTTGATGACCATGATCTTGATGGAATTCGCAATAAAGCGTGGTATCTTGAAGCTCAGGTCGAGCTTGCATTTTCCTTGGCCATCTGACCAAGTTACCTATCTTGCACATCTCCCGAATTGCTGTTCGGGGAGATATCTTTTGCTCGGTTTGGGGGACTGCCGATACCACCTTCATTCCCTGTTTGGATGATTCTGCCCGAGTAGGGTAGGGCTGGTATCGACTGCTCGTCCGTGCTATTTCTTGCTTCCTTTCAACCTGGCTAGTTGACTGTTTACCTTTATTTCTTTGGCCGAAGTTTTCTTCCTCAACTTCTTGCCGGATTTGTGCTTCGGCTCGAACTAATACCTCGGCCATGCTTGAGCACGGATATTTTACTAGTTTCCAGAAGAGGCCGGAGTTTCGACGAAGCCCCTTCTTGAAAGCCGACACTGCCATTTCTTCCAGACAATTAGGTATAGTTACTTTTACCGAGTTAAACCTCTTCAAGAAGTCTTGAAGGGACTCATTCTCCTTTTGGACGATTGAATAGAGGTCGTCCGACCTTCGTGGGGCTCTCCTGCTGCTCGAAAAATGTTGTACGAAAGATTCGTGCAGCTCGGCAAATGATGATATTGAGCTGGATTTCAAATGCATATACCATTGCATGGCCGGACCCTCCATGCATGCTCCGAAGCTCCTACACATACAAGCTTCTCGTTGCTGTTCGGGAATAATAGCAGTCTGCATTTTCATTTTATACAGAGTAATGAATTCATCTGGATCGGTTTTCCCATCATATGCTTTGATGGTCGGCATTGTGAAGCGAGATGAGAGTTGGATAGATGAAATCCTTCGAGTGAAGGGAGAATCCACATAACTCTCAAGCGGTATGTTAGTGGGAGGAGCCGGGGCTCCAGGGATTAGGGCCATATACTTCTGCATCTGCTCGAGCTGTTTCTCGAGCAGGCGGATTTTACCCTCCGAGCTACTATCATCGGAGGGGGCCCAACTACTCTCCTGTTCCGTGGGAGCTCGGGAGCTTGCCTCCTCTCGTTCTGTCCGAGGAATTCTCTCCTCGGATTGTGCATTGCTCTGGCCATCATTGTTTACCAGAGCTAGCTGTCGCCTCAGGTTCTCGGCCTCCAAGGTTATTCGGCGGTTTTCCTCTTAGAGGTTTCGGAGGTTCTCTTCTCGCCTTTTGAGTTCGGCCTCAAACTCAGCTGCGCTCTGGAACACTCCGCGTCCGTGCTGATCGTTGTTACTGTTGTTACCTTCCATATTGTTTTCAATCTTTCTTTCTTATTTGCCCTCCTTCTAGCGCCAATTGTTGATGCTCGTTTATTTTGGAGATTACTTTTTATAAGAATACTAAATTGAAGAATTGCGAAATAATAAATGCGCAATAAATGAATAAGAGTAAACCGTAATTGTAGAGCTGAAATATGGATTGCTTTAAAGCTGTATTAATTGCTTGTTTTGCATGTGTTTTTTACAATAAATGAGGATCCTATTTATAGGAATCCAACCGAGCTAAACAACCCTTCGCTAATAGATGCAACTCTTCAGGTGAATGGACGTTCCGAATGGCCACATCCTTTGTGTTGAGCTGCCTTAATTAACACCTCCTCAAGCATATGGTTCGAGCTCTCAGCTCGGACGAGCCAATCCATCCATGAGAAGTAATTCTTTAGTTGAGAAGTCTGTTTGAAGTGCAGCTCGGCGAACAAGGAGCTCGGTCAATTATGAGATCGAGCTCGGAAATCATCATCATTGAACATCCTTGTCTTGAACTATTTTTCTTTATACTTCTTCTTTTTGGGCTTCTTGTCTTATTGGACTCCAAAATGGGCTTGCTCATTTTTGGGTCATAACAATGACTAATGAATGGCCATATTTTGGGAATTAATTACATATTCCGAGAGGTAAATGAGACCGCTCATGAACTGAGTCATTTTGGAGCAAAGAGTAAACATTTAATAATTGAATACTTATTTTTTCAGAATGTGTAACGCCCTGTATTTTTATTTAATGAAATTTCCGAATTTATCTTCGTAATATGATCATTTCCCTGATCATTATTCTATTAATGCATGGCCAAATTTTCTTATAAGAGTACTTATGATTCCATGCAAACGCATTCATTTTTGAGCTAGCGTTCTACGAACATTTGAATATCGAGATATTATCCATTATATCGGAAAAGCTTTAATGATCGAATGACCAATGGTGTCACATCGTATAACGTGTTTTCGTAGAATTTAATGTCGATGACATTCGATTGACCGATGTGGTTACATCACGAAAAAACAAGTCATGTAATTAATGCAATTACCTACCATATATTAATTTACCTATTTTTATTTATTTATTTAATTTATTTAAAATATCAAAACTTGGCCACCAAGCTTGTAGCATATAAGTGAGGAAATAGATCATTTTCCCCACCTTTTCTTTTCCTTCAAGTCGAGAGAGAAAGAGAGCAAGAGGGTGAGTTTTTCTTGAAGTTCTTCAAGACTTGGAGCTTCCATCCACCATTTTCGGCAAGATCGACGATACCAAGACTCGTCATTGTGATCTACGGTTGTGGGTGAGTGCTAGAAACCTTGTAAGGCTCTCAAAGTTTGAGTATATATATATATATATATAGGGTAGTGATTATAGAAAAATCACCCTTTGTATGATAAATAAGAACCAATCTTAACCATTAATATTTTAATTGAACAGTCTTGATTAATTTATTTTTCATGTATATTATGTGCATCTTCTAGCCTTCCGTCTGCATCAAAGGACAAATGGGTCTTATGATATATTTTGAAGGCACGCACGGTTGCACGCTCCTTATTTAACGGGATTTAATGATTTTTTCTTCAATTCGAATAATCACTCATCATTCACTAATTTATCATGATAATGCAATTGAAAAGACCAAAAACTGCAGCTTGAATATTTAGAAGAAGCACCAAATATTTTATGATTTTTTTTCTATGCGGATTTGATGGCATTACATTTTATATTTATAGTTTGAACTATGAGTAGTAATTATATGATAATACCTTTTTAAATAATAATATAATAACTATAAAATGCATCTGTCTAGAATTAAAAATGCATTATATAGTGGAAAAAAATGCAGCTGCTCAGGAGCATTTTTTATATAGGATTTGTTGGGAAAATTATCTAAGTTTCCCTTCCCCAGTTGATAGCTTAGATCTTTGATTTGGTGTTTAAGTGTTTTGGTGGATCAAATCCTAAGTCCAACCAGCGTCAGTTTGTCTCTAGAATAGCTCTAGTCTCAAATGTAAAGTCCTGTTTAGGTCTTTTGAGTTGTAAGTCGTAGCTGATCAAGACTCATGCTGGCTACTGTTCACCAGCATGAGATGTGCTTACCAGTTGAGAGAAGTCTCACCAGCAGACGACTGACAGACCCATGCTGACACTGTTCATCAGCATGGAGTCAAGAGCTAATGACTGGCTACTGTTCACCAGTTGGAAGGATTTCACCAGCAGGAGGCTGACAAATCCTACCAGCAGAATACGTGTTCTGGCTGACACTATTCACCAGCGGTGAAGCCACCAGTCATGGGAGATTCCAAGAGTTAACATCCAGACAAATTGGTAGACTAAGATTGTGCAAGCGCTAAGTCACCAGCAGAGACTGCCAGCACAAGATCACCAGAATGTTCTACCAGTCGGATGTTACCAGCAGAATTCAAGATTCGCTCTCCCAGAGTCTTAGAGACAAAAAGAAGATTCGTCTGAGGAATATACTGACAAAGTAAGACTTTAAGGAAGGATATCCTTAAAGTCTATCAGTTCAAGACACCAGTTGCGATTCCTCGTACTGACGAATAGAGCCGTTCTGACACAAAGAGGTCTGTGTCAGAAAAAGCGGACACAAGCATGGCGCTTTCCGGAAATTCCTACCTGCCGCCGTCAGAAGGACATGCGGGGATAGAGACCATTCCGGATGTGTCCAAATGGCTAGAATATTTGAATAGGATACCTCGGCTATAAATACCTGGGATCCATCAACATTCAATGTTCTTGGCCAATTCTTCACCTACCGAAAGACTGAAATTTATTACGCTCAAGCAAGTAAAAGCATACAACTTTCGAGGCCTCTCAAAAGGCTATCCGTGTGTTGATTTATTCAAACACGAGACTTCAAGCTTCCAGCTTGTAAGTTACAGACCTCATTTGGTGTTCTTTCTCTTTCTGAGGAAGAACATAGCAGCTCCAGAGCCAGCCAGCTCTTGAGTTATTACGGGCAGTTTGCCGTAGAGGATTTACGTTCTTGGGAGAACTCAACACCCAAACAGTCAGCTGTGGAGGTTGAAGTGACGTGCTCGCACTCCACCAGCTGAGAGAGTTGAAGAAGGACAAGGACCGGGAGCGGTTGATCCAGTGGACTGGTAGACGGGGCATCTACCAGCTGGAGATAGATCGTAGGACTCTTTGTACCGGATTACTCTTATAGTGAATTTCCAGTGAGTCGACTGGAGAGTGGACGTAGATCAGTTGATCGAACCACTATAAAATCCTTTGCCTTTATCTGCTTTCAGTATTTAAATTTGTATTTGAAACCCAGCACTCAAGTGCTGGTGTATATCTGAAAACTGATAACTGTGCAAACAAGGCTTAAAATATTCTAAGTGTTGAGCTATCAGCTGACCAGCCAGCCAGTCAGTCAGCTGACCAACCAGCAGGACAGAGTGCAAGTTAGACTTATAAGTTCAATATTTCCGCTGCGTAACGTTATACACTCTGATAAACCGGGACCAACAAGTGGTATCAGAGCGGACGGTTCTTACAGACCGTTCATTTCTGTGTCGCTTAGGACCGAGATCCATTTTCCTTGCGCTCTCTCTTTTTGTTCGTTTGTCTGTTTAGCTCAGGTATCTCAAGATGAATAATCCGAAGCTACTCGACTACAAGTCTGTGAAGTATGACATATGGCGGAAGAGGTCGCTCATCTCTCTTAAGAGCATCCATCCAGAGATGAAAGATGTGCTGGAGACAGGGCCGATTGAGATAACCAAGATTCAGCACCAGCTAGGAGATCGTCCAGCAGCTGTAATCCCAAAGCCCCAAGACGAATGGACTTCTGAGGATAGGAAGCGGAATCAGTTGGATTCCATTGCTCACGAGTTAATCCTGGCTTCTCTTCCAGAGTCGCTGATGGAGGAAGCCCTCCAGTTTGATAATGCCAAGGGAGTATGGGATTATCTTGATAGTTTATGTCAAGAAACTGACCAAATGAAACGCAACAAATTGCAGGTTGCAGTGGACAAATATGAGTCCTTCCAGATGCTGACTGGAGAAACCATCAAGGAGATGGAGGCGAGATTCAACGCCATTGTCAGCGAGCTGAAGTCTCTGGGCAGAGAGTACGACAATGCTGATCTTAACTCGAAGATTCTGTCCAAGATGCCTAAAGAAGATTGGTTCGTGAAGACGACAGCTCTGAAGGAAAAGGACCTGTCCAAGATGACTCCCAAGGAGTTGTTTGCTCAGTTGTAGGCACACGAGTGGGATATCCAGATGGTGAATAAGAACGAGGCCATCAGGAATGTAGGATCCCCCAGCGTTAAAGCTCAGGACGAGGCGTACTTCGTCAAAAAGGACTTCAATTGGAAGCACAAGAAGCCCTTCCATGCTGAGAGACCCGCTGCACAGCACAACCAGCCGAAGGAGATCCAGTCCGCATCAGGATCTCATTCCAAAGGCGGCGAGAGCTCTATCGCTGAACTAGAGCAACAGATGAAAAGACTGGCTTTCCTTCTGGAAAAAGCCAAGTCAAAACAGGGAGTTTCTTCT